>KK499851.1:568050-816067 GCA_000688715.1 Glossina pallidipes | reverse complement strand
CACCAAGTGACTTGAGGCAAGTTGAAATATCCTAACACAACGACAAAATCGGTAGGTCTAGACTGTTTGGCCACTTCACAACACATATACACTTATAACACATGTACATGTTATTGTTGCTTTAGCAGTAGTAGAAAAGTAAGTATATATATAAATAAGAATATATATAAATAAGATAACACATACATACTTATACATGTATCTACACATACATATATACATACATACATACATACATACATATATACATACACACACACACACACATATATATATATATATATATATATATATATATAATATAAATATACACAATATATATAATGTATATATATATATATATATATATATATATATATATATATATATACATATGTATGTATACTTGCGTGTCTGCGTGTGCTTCTATGTACGTGCGTTGTTTTGTATGCGAGTATGTTTGCCAGTTAGTGAAATGCGCCTAAAGTGCAGCTGTGTTAGCGCATACGTAAAGTTTGCTTGAATGCAATAACAAAATTCAAAACGAGAAAACAGAACCTAGCCAAGTGCCAACAACAACAACAACAGCAACGCGGAAAGAATAACAGCCACGACAATGCAATATTTGGCCTTTAAAATGCATACGAGCAAAGATATACGCACACTTAAAAACATTTGCAAGCAAACATATATGTATTACATACATATATATTGAAGCAAACATAAACAATCCAATAACGCCAACGAACATTTTTAGGTGTGCATTTAGACCCTGCAACAACAACCACTTTAATAAATTGTGAGCACTTTGTTTCAATATAACATACGGGTTCGAGCGGTTTATGGGGTGGCGGCGGTAGTTTATGTGTCAAATTAAGCTACTCAAACTTTACCAAAAATACAGAAACAACAAAAAATTAGTACTGCGGTCCTCGTTTTAATCTTTTTAGTGGTGCACATAAAAATACAACAGCAGCAAATAGAAATAAATAAACAAGGTAACTTCTAACAGAAAGAAGCATATGTTTAACCACATTCATAAAAAAAAAAAACGCACACACACGGGCAAGCACATCATGTACAGATAAGTCTTCGTACAGATATTATCGTATTACGTTATGTATACTTATATTACGTTTTATGCACATGTATACCCATACATATATAACAGCGCGAGATTTATTTGGATTTTAATATAAATTAAGTTTTAAATGCTGTTGCTGTTGCTTTTTCTGTTTGTATTGCTGTTGCCTAACTTAGAAAAGCAAAGTACCCAACAACATATGTAAGCTTGTATAGATGTACACTTGCGCTTATACCTAAATGTTTGCAATTAAGGTGTTTTATAAATAGAATTAGATAAAAAAAGAAAAAAAAATGAATTCACAACATACACAGAGAATTAAATAAACTTTTAAACAGGTGTTGTTTTCATAAAGAACATAAAGTGCTCACAGAATGCAGCAGATCTACAAAAGAACAAACAGCATTTTAGGCATTTATTCATACACACCTGTATGTAGATCTATGTAAATATATATATGTGTATATATGTGTATATATATATATATATATGTGTCTATATATATATATGTGTATATATATAGGTATATGTATACACATATATGTGTATATGTATATATATGTCTGTATAAATTTATATGTGTATATGTATATATATATATATATATATATATGTATATGCTTACGTATATATGTATATACATGAATGCGTATATGTATATGCATGTATATACATGAGCAATGTCAAACTAAAATAGTCGTATGTAAAAACATTCACAATTAATGTGGGTGGAGGTGGTGCTGTTAGGTCTTTATCGTTGTTTTCAAAAGCCAAACTGAAACATTACTTAATTAAGTTTTAAATTGAATTTTTTCGCAGGAAAATGTAAGCGTCTATGACACTTTACTATTTTAACCAATATTGCAGATTGTTGAACTCAAACAGAATTTAAGCAAAAAGCGTTTTACATATATAACGTGTATTAACTTAATTTTTGTCAAAAATCATTCCTAATGCTTTTGATGCATTGTTGTCTTAAATAGATAATCCGTAATATTGTAAACAAAAAACAATTCGTTTTAAGCCGGTATTCAAATATTGAAGAAAGCCCAAGAATTTCGTAGAAATACTTTTTAGTTTCTCGTCTTGCAAACAATTTTGCGTTTACGTTTCACAACCACAAAATCTGCGAATAAATTGTTCATAGCTTAATTACAATAAGTCCTGTTGAAAGTGATCTGAATTTAAAGTCTATGAGGTGAGTTGAGGGCTTCTGCTAATCTCAACGGGTAAAGAGATAGGGAGAGAGCAAATATGCTCTACTTTAATCAATAAAAAATTCAGCTCTTATTATTTTTTAATCCTTCGACTTGAACGTGATATCATCGAAGCTTCGAGCCCTTTATGTTGGAAGTTATTTTTCTCATTTTCTTCCTCAAATTCATGCATTGATTGGATTAAAATCTTTTCGATTCAAAAATTCGTAAAGCGCCGTCGCGTTCGCTCATAATAATACTAAATGTTTTGATGTTGCATTGTGATGCCCAAAAATCATTTCCATTTTCCAGGTACCAAAAGCTCATAAATAGTAATTTAAGGATCTTTCCAATATTTATTAATTTTCAATTGCAATAATGAAATTTTAAATACTCCCACAGCTACTAAGCCATAGTTTGGAATTGTCTCGACATAGATGTTATATAGCCCTCACAAATTCCAGATGAAAGTTAACTGTTAAACGCGGCAAAGATGATAACAACCATTTTTTTTATTTTTTCGAGTTCATCTAATAACAACACTTTGCCTTCTTTCAGCCATCCTATAAAAAAATGTGACGACAATCGAAGCCAGTATGTTTTAGATACAATTTGACTACAATTCCTTATAAGATTATCTTCCTTTTAGAGACCATCAAATTTTTGTAGCATTCGTTTAAACGCCTGAGTGGCTCATGAGGATCTCGACTAACAACTTAATCGTCGTGGGGTCAAGCCTCAAGTCAAGTGCGGCAGAGTTTTCAATTAAGCCAATAGCCTCAGCTATGCTAATGCTTCAAGACTTTTAGTCTTCGAGCTTACTTCTCTGGCTAAATTAATTATAGTAATTAAAATAATAGCTATCGTTTACAAGTAAACGGTATACTAATTTTGCTAATTCCTTTGTAATAAGTCCAAGCAATAAGTTTTGGATGAACGTGAAGTTTTAAGAAAAATAAATTGAAGATAAAGGTAAAGTTTTTCAATTACATTTGTATCGAACTGTGGGAAAAATTTTTGCGATTCCCTGACAAATATAAAAAGCAAAAGTGAAATTTTCAAGATATCAGTTTATATGAAAGTTAACCCCAATAAATGGATATGTTTTTCTATCTGCAAATCGTGATATCATGTATTCTGGCATATTTCTCTCGCTGCTCAGCCCCGTGACATAATTATTATAATTGCTGATAGCATTTAAGCCAAGGAAGTTTTGGTTTAGTTGGAACTACTCATAAACCTTCTGTCAAGCGATACCTTTAGTGCGGTCGCCATGGATGTTCAGCTTTAGATAAAATGTTAATGATTCGCTTTGGATACAATTCGACAATACTGTGCCTCGAACTAGGCGGAAAGAAGCACGTTCCCTCAAATCGGATGTGTTTCACGCGGAAATTGATCTCTGCAAAGCTTCAGAGGATTGTGTTGTATACATTTTTTTAAGATAAATTGTACCGTTACGTAAAGCGTGAAAACAGTTTCGGCAAGTAGTGAAGGCGAACACTTCTTCACACCCCACAGTGTTAGTACCAATGTTTCTGGGAAGAGAGCGAGAATTGATTAATTGATTCATTATCAAAATTGGCCTTCTTATTGAAAACGAAATGCTGTTCCGCATAGTTTCCTGCAATATAATATAATATTAGATTTTCTTTACCAAAAATTTTTGCCGACCCGAGAGAAGTGAAATACGAGCACAAAAGTTTAAGTAGCGATTAAATGAAGGGTTAAACGAATTGTAATTTAGAGAGAATTGCAGCAAACATAAACTTCATGTAATCTGTTTATATTGACACGGTTAATACGCTCTGTTATGAGCAACATATTTTATTTTTATTTGTTTATTTATTTCTTTTTTATATTTATATATATTTTAATGCTAGAAGCCTATAACGATATAACTTAAAGCAACTGTCATATGTCATCTCACATAAAGACCTTAATTCAAATTCTTTCCACTTCCACTAATACCATCATTGCACGGTACAAAAACGATTATATCTTTTTTAACTGCTGATGATGTCAAATATTAAAGTTCTAACTCTCTCTACACTGATATTAAGGTTTGATGGCTGGCATTGTTTAAAATCAAAACAGAACAAGTAAGAAAATTATATTCGGGCCGAATCTTTTGTACCCTTCATTGACTATAAAAAAAAGGAAAAGACCTACATTTTCATATTTTACACTATTGGGTGGGCGCGGCTGAGCCTTTCTATTTTCAAAATTTATGTGAAGGTTTATATGGTGGACGCATTGTATTTTATGAGTAAAAAAAAAAAAATGCGAAAGAAAAAGGATTCACAGCTGTTGTTGCATATGCTCTCGGGTGTTGTAGGCGTTTTGGTCATTTTCAAATACTTTAAAAAATTTTTTGGCGATACCTTCATTTTTGCGAACGGGAGAATGTTTACCATAGTTGGACAGATGAACAAACGGGCATACTTAGATGCATTACGAATTTGAAACTGACCAAGAATTTATGTACTTTATGGGGTTTTGGAGCTTGTTGTTGCGCCTTACAAGTATTATAAAAAAAAAAAAAATTGAAACAGAAAATTTAATTTTGATACATTCTAATATTGGGTAGGTGTGATCAATTTTTCCCCTTTTTTGCAGGTATTATCATCGCCCATAAAATATATGTTCCAGTATTTGTAGATTTATCTGCTGTAGTTTATGAATAATGAGCAAAAAACCATTTTTTTATTGATTTGAAAAACAAAGGTATTCTCAGTTAGCATGGTACGGTAGGCGTATCCTTTGAACGATATGACGTATTCTCAATACCAGCCTGCTTGCAAGAATTTCCAATTTTCTTGGCAAATTTAAAGTCCATTGCTTCATGTTTACGGCCAGGGCAACGTTTACATTACACAGACGGACAGATGGCAAGACGGGAAAATGGACATACTAAAATCGATTCAGCATTTTAGACTCATCAAGAACTTATATACTTTGTGGGGTCTATGACATTGCATTGGTTTACATCATACCTAAGCTTAAATTATGTTATCCTTTGTGTGATCTTTCTTTGAATTTGAATAGAAAATTGAAAAAGTGTCATACAATACGGTTTCAGGGGTTCAGGGCGGCACGAAGTAACCATGTTAGCATGATTGAGAGGGAAACATTTGAGATCTAGGGAAAGCTTTTAATTCTTAATCGTCATTCGAATATGCTTTTCATGTTTTGATCAGGTATACATACATGCACATTTGGCCATTTGCGAAGTGTGTTTCTACGCTTCATTTTGGATGGGTGAGGCATAATTATTTTTATATTTTTTGAAGAACATTGTAAACGATAGATGTTTAAAACTTTCGTTTTGTGTGAAACAAAATTTTTAATTTTTGTTTGCTCTTTTTTGTGTTTTGACGTAAGAGACAGAGGGAGAGAGAACGAGAAATATGCTGAAAAATAAAGTCACCCTAAATAATTCCGTGAAAATATAAGAAACAATAAACAAAATGAAATTTTCATTAGATATGTAAATCTTTTTAGACAATTCATTTATTTATTCGTTTGTTTGTTCGTTCATTCATTCGTTCGCTTACTTTTCGTCGGTAAGTCTCGCTAAGTCTTAGACCGTCGAGAGGTTTAAGCATTTACATTAATTTTCCAAATGGAATTTTTCGGAAAATTAATAAATTTGATTTTTCTTATTCTACTTACAAAATGTACAGTAAGGGTTGCGATACGTCAAACGGGTGACGCGCGAATGAAGGGTTTATAATCTTATTTTGGTTTTAAGGAAAAAACAAAAATAAACAAAAAAAACAACAACAGAAAGCAGAAAGTGTCACTAAGCTGCTTATTTGTTTTCAAACAATTATATGTTTCAATTGTTTGTTTAGATTTTTTCCGGCACACCGCTCTTGCCAAAATACGCTCGTGTTGTGAAACGCTGTCACGTTACGAAGTTTATTAATATTTTTCCCTTTTTTTGTGTCTGCTGTCTACAGTATATGTTTTAATGTTCGTGTAATCGCTTTTGTGCGATAGTGTTTATGCATATCAAAATGTCATTTGTTGGGCAACGAATGATTATAAGCGAAAAAGTCATTTACTGTTTATCACTCTTTGCAGGGCGTGGATAAATGACAAAGCAGGGGGCGGGCGGTACTTGACTTCCGCTGCTAAACTTTACACAACAACGGAAGTAAGGGAAATTCTAATACTTTGCAAAAGTATATATGCGCAAACATACACACACAGACTTGTTAATATGTGCATGAGTCAATGTGTAGCTTGAATATAAAAGCGAGCGCCAAACAATGCAAAACTATTTACGTTGTGTTCTCTGTTCCCTAAGCTCGTCATATATAATATATAAATAATAATAATAATAATAATAATAATAATAATAATAATAATAGGTTGCATTATTGAAACTGTGCTGTTTGTCAGGAGTCTTAAAAGTATTCTCCCATCGTTGTTTTTCACCTTTTCTCCTTCATTTTTTCAAATTAGCATTTCCCTAATGTTCCTGATTCAAATAAAAGGGACGCTTGTGAGATTTTTTCATATATGTAGTGATTTTTACTCGGTTTCTCTCGAGTGGGTTGTATTGTAATTACTTTCTGTTTCTGGTTTTTTTTTTCTTTTTTTTGTTTTGTTTATTTTAATAAAGAAAATTGAGATACAGGATATTTTTGTGTATGCTATTGTTGTTATTTTTTTGCTTATTTATTTAGATTTTGTCTTTTTTTTTTTTTTTGTTTGTTTTGTATGATGGCATTTTTGGTATACATTTTTGAATATTTTAGTTTTCATATCTACCAATAGAGACGATCAAACAAAATTGCTCATAATGTTTGTCGTATCTTGGCGCCTCGTTCTTGGATTAATTTCTCATTTAGTCTGCGTTATTTATATTAAAAAAAAAAAAAAAAAATTAAGTCAAATTGAATTTGAGACAAGAGAAGCTTTTGGATACAAATTTCATTTTAAGGTCTGAATAACTTTTTCTAGCGACATCAATTATTTACGCTTTTTGGCTCTTGCAAAACAATTAAATAAAATCCGCTTAATTATCTTAACATATCTCTCACTAGCTTAGTAAAGCTTTTCTTTCGAGTTGTAAAGACGAATTTTAATATAAATGCCAAATTATGCACTTTGTCTTTGGCACATAATCAATTCCTACGCATCATCTTACAATGCAACTTTAAAATACACTTAATAACAATGACTTAAGTGTCTTTTTAGAGATCGCAAGGAAAAACAAAAAAAAATGAGAGTTAAGAGTATCTTCTGTATGGACATAGGGTATTAATTGATCAAACACGCTCAACTTGTGCATTTTAATTTCTTCTTTCCTTAAATAGGAATGCAGTAACAAAAAAAAAAATATATATATGTATATATAAATAAATATGAAAATTGAAGTTGAAAAGAAAATAAAGAGAATAAAAATAAAGCGAACCATCTGAACATAAAGAATAGCAAATATTGTACATATCGTTTAAATTCAAGGCACGTACACGCAGTGAATAAAACACACATATCCCATAAAATGCATATATAATCGTATATACATATATATATAAATAACAAACCATGCGATAATTTTTTCTACTTATGACTGCTAAACAAAAAAACATAAAAAAAAAATAAGGAAAATATGATTAGAAAAGTGGTCAGCAGTTGGGAGAAAGAGCAGACAACTATAGCAACTAAAAGTAGTAAAGGTACCTATACATGTTGATTTTCATTACATAGATGATATACATACGTACAAATATAATTACGCATATGCATACATAGGTACGTATCTATTTCATACTTTTATGGCATATTACTTAGCATTTAATCGAGTCAACCAAAGCGGGTGAATGAGTCTCTCCAACAACAAATGCACCTACATAGAGCAGAATTGAATAACGTGACTAATGAACGAGTGAGAAAGTGAACGAACTGTGTGTGCTGCATATAATGGGTAAAGAACCCCTTTAATATAACTAACTAGCTAACTAATACATATGTGGCGGTATCCCTTTAAATGACTATAACATTTTCCACTTTTTACTGCAACATTCAGTTTTCCATTTTTTGTTTTGATGACTATTGAAAATATTGAAAAGTGGGGAAAACGGTAGCGAACATCTGTTTAGATTTTTTTTTTTTTTTTCATTACATATAAAACGTACTTGTTAAGCGGATATTAAATAAAGAAAAGACACCTACACCTACATCAAGACCTCGGCATCGATATTCATTCGTATAAATATATTCCTCATATTAAATAATTCATTTTTGGCGCTTCAACAGCTTTTATTTATTATTGTGTTTATTATGCTGTTAAGACCGGTGATGATAAGATTGTAGAAATTATCGAAAAACTTTATGATTGCATTCAAAATTTATGTAAACATTAATCAGCAGCAAAATGTTTTTTGTTTTTTGTTTTTCTTTTTTTCTTTTTTTTTTAAACTTTGCTCTATCACTTATCCTATGTGTATATGTGTGCGTAAGTATGCGCTCCAGTTCTCCGTCTCTTCTTTTATTTACAAATTAAAGCTAATAAAAGATAAATTATAAATTTATAAATGAATAAACATTTTGAATTTATTTATAACGCTTTGAAATTATCACATCAAAGCCGCCTCACACACAACGACAATAGCAGCGGCAGCGGCAGTAGCGGTTGTTGGAGCTGTGCGAACGGAATGACCTCAACATGCAAAGACTTTTAGCAACAGGCGTGTATGTATAAACAAGTATAAATATAAAAACTTCTATAGGCGCATACATACGCACACGTTCTCGTAAACGTCTGTATGTTTCGAAAATTTAAAGCTCACAGCTGTTTAAATCGTAAAAAAAGCAAGAAAAAAAAACATATATTTAACACATTTTTAACGAGCGTGAATTTGTGAACAAATTATATATGTAAGCATATATGTACCATACGTATGCAGACATATCGTTCACACTGCGGCATAAAACTGAACATATATACATTTTTATTAACAATAAATTTCTATTAACTAGTTAAACATTAACAAAAAACCTTTTGATATTTTCTTTTACAAAATCGCTAATTATTTGTTCATTGTTTGTTCATTATTTATTCATGTTCATTGCTTTTAGCTGCGGAGGTAATTCTCCTATACGATACATTTTCTTTGCAGCAGTACTTTTATATTATAATCTTGTTATGTGCTTGCTTTCCCCATTTTGTAAACGATTGATCGCATGTAGTAATAACCTAATAAAGAGGTTGCAATTATTTTATGTCCTTGGATGCTGTCTTGTCTAAAAAATCGATTTAAATAATCCACTAGAATAATTTCTTTCTTAACCAAACTTTTTGCATTGTTAAAGAGAAGAATCCGAGAGTAAAACTAATCGTAAGCTTTACTCTTAAGAAAGTTAAGGAGAGCTATAGAATTTTTAAATAATAGATATGTTTTTCTGGACCTTCTGGCTTTTCTCGTACGCTATCCGAAAAGACGAGAAATTGCAATCTAATCTCTCACCTGTTCATTTCTAACTTCTCTAATAGAGAAACACGTCCTTATACCAAGTTTTGGATTTATTATAAGCTCGGCTATAAAACTACATTTTTGATTGTTTCTTTCTCTACGAGATTTCGCGAAATTATAAGACTATTATGCTATTCCATCGCTCACAGATGCGGCAAGATTGACACTTGTAGCCTAAAATGTTCGACAAGACCGAGGAACAAAGAAGAGTACATAATGAACATGAAAAGGCACCTTTGTGCTCGCGGAATTGCTGCACCCGGGTTATATAAAAATATTGAGTATAACAAAGAACTACCGCGCATGTTTATACTTTAAAAATGTTTTGTTTTTAAACAAATTTTTTCAAAGCATCCCATAATACAACTCCCACAATTTTCATTCAAATTTTTTCTGAATATCTTCAAAATATAATAATCTTTTCTAGAAAACCATTTAGAGATTTTTTCGATAAGTAACTTTCAACGCAACGAAAACCACTACAGTGGTCACTAGGTCATAAGTTGTATGCCTTTTTGTTCAATGATAAGTTACCAATTTTCAAGTAATTTTATTATCTTTTTCTCAGAAAACTTCTGATCTTTTGCCCAGAAAAAATGTTTTATATATGAATTTTCATTGCCATCTGAATTGAGAGTTTTGCCAGATAAAGAATTTTGCAGAGAACAAAAGAGAAAAGATCTGACGCAATGATCTGGTACAATGTCAGGACTATAGGGTGGATGTCCAAGTCAAGTTCTAATAAATTTCGACCGGATATAACTGTTGAACAACACGTTTCTGTTGCACGATTTCATTGTTCATAGTATATTTCAGAATTAGATGCTTTGTTATGTGAGTCGTACATTCACAACACACAATTGCTTTATAATCCCACTATTCTCAAAGAAAAATCCTTTTTCCGTAGATGTCCAGTTTTAGTGTTGTTGGAGATGGCTCACCGTTTTTTGACCATGACATGTTGCTTACTTTTGTACAGAACCCAGTTTTTATCGCCAATTACGATTCTCTTCAGATATGGATCGTTTTGGTTTCCTCGTAACAGCATATTGCGCATATTAATGTGTTGTGTTAAATAAATTCCTTTTAAATCATCTGCAATCCAAATATGAGGATTTTTTATAAATCCTATTCATTTTATGAGATCACTAACAGTTGTTTTGAATATATTAAGTTTTTCTGCAGTCGCACGAATCGTCATGTGCCGATCAGCTTCAATCATAAGCTTTAATTACTCGTCATCAATGTTATTTGGCCTACCAGAACGCCCTAAAGCTTTCACTGAAAAATTTCTAGAATTAATTTTCGCAAACCAATTTTGGCAAGTGCGGTCTACTACAGCACTGGTTCCATACACAGCACATATTTTTCTATGTGCTTCTGCGTTTCGTTTTTACCTTTTTTCTTATAAAAGAGTAAAATATCTCTTATATGCTCACTTTAATCTTCCGTTTTAAAAATTAGATCTCACTAATATAACACAAGCGATCACTTTGAAGGTTTTTTACAAAATGGTCTACATAACTATATGTATTTTTACCAGTTACTGTCTGCATGAAGCTACTCCACTTGATGATGTCGACAGATAAGGCATTATTCGTGTGTACTGGCTTTTACCATTTCAACAATGTCGTTTCCTAGAAAAGGGGGTTAGTACTAATGCAGATTCAGTTTACCAATTGTGTGATTTGCGTAACAATATTATTTCTTACTTGCATTACCACATCTATCGAACTAGAATATTGAACAATATTTTTGGTGTTATTTTATATATTTGAATCCACCGATCAAATAGAGGACTTAACTGCATTTATCCATTCAGTTGTAATGCCAAAAATAAGGCCCATATAGGTTTTACTGCTTCAATGTAAACCTGAAGTGAAGTTTAGCAGCATACATATCTATGCCACGCATGCCTGTTTCTTCGCGCGGGTGACTTTCATTGGAGTTAAAACAATTGTAAAGCCTGAAAGGCAACGCTAACCGATGATTCTTAATTTATACCCACATATTATAGAATTTTAAAGGGTATTCCATCCGAACTTAGAAATTTGTTTTTCCCTTTGCTTTGATGTTAGGTAGGCATCTTACTTCTCAAGCATTCTAACTGATCCGTTTGCTGTAAACTTCTTATCCTGGAAACATGCCGATACAATGTCTACAAATGTCTGAACGACTTCCTTAGCAAAGTTACCATCGAATTCAACGGAAAAATATCACAGCATCTTCGGCGGGTATTCTCCTCATGTTTGTTTCTCTTAGGCTGAAGTAAAGATTACTAAAGACACGACCTATATGGACACCCATTGTGTTGGGTATACTTATTTTTTTTTTTTTTTTTTTTTTTTTGATACAGTAGAATTTCTTACCTTTCATTTCAGCTTTCTCAAATTGTGTAACGCGAAAAAAGTGCCGAAAGAGCACAAAGATGCGGGGTAACCGCAGCCTAGTTCATATTTGCTCAATTGGAAAATGGGCCTTCACCGTCTACGTATGATCAAATCGCAGTGAGATTTGAATCCACGAAGATCGACTTGGCTGTCGCGATTCTTTTCTTATCTCATCAAGATTGTCGTAAGACTTTGTCAAGTCGATGCAATTTTTTTTTCTATTATATATTGATTTGTTAACATCTTCTACATATTCATGCCAACTCTTAAAATGAAGTTGCGACTTGACACGGGCATAAGCACCTTCTCAAGGATGCTATCAGCGACACATGAACGTTCGTAGAAAGAAAGACTTTGTTGTAAGAATCGGAAACAAAGTTTGCGTTTAAGTCCAATAAGGTTTTTTTTCCGGAATCTAACTTTTCCCTTTGAATTGTACTAACTTATTTTAATATTTTAACTCGTCAAAGTGTACCGATTTCACGTGCATAAGCGATAATGTAGGATAACGGCAATGTGTCGTGCTTTTCATGAAAACGGTTACATTTATTTATATGAATTTCTTCCAGAGAACTTCCTTGTTAAAATCCACTTATATAAATACAGTAAGTGAATTATTAGGTTTTTGAAGGGATTGCTGTGGGATTTTTGGCACAGTTGTTAAATCTAAATGACACATTTATTCTTAGCAATTTTACTTGCAGTTTTGGGTTATAGTACGCTATTTCAGCGCTTTGAAGCAGAGTTGATTTCCAAACATTCAACGAAACTTTAGACAGATTTAATCTATCACTACTGGTGGTGTGAAGGATTTACTCCCTGAGTTTATCATTTTTGTATCCATCACCCAAGCATCTGAGACTCCACAACGTATATATATTCTTGACCAGCATCAAATTGTGAATCAGTTCAAGCATGTCCCCCTTCCCTCTGTCCGACTGTGTAATGCCGGTTGCAGACATTCTCCTGGCCGCAAACACGAAACTATCGACCTCAAATTTTGTAAAGACATTGGAAGTTCTTGCACGCAGGTTGCTATTGAAAACGGGTCAAACTAATCGAAGTACACGCTCACAGTACCACGTAAGCTGAGAGCACCTCTGTGCAAAAAAATTGATGTTTTGCTCATTCATTACTCATAAACTATAGCAGATAAATGTAAAAAAATTTCAACGTATTCCATTGGCAATGCTGTAGTACCTATGCAAATAATGGAAAAATTGACCATACCTACTCAGTATTATAATGTATCAAAGTTTAGCTTTCTTTTTTAATACCTTTCTAACGCACAGAAACAAGCTTGAAAACCCCCATAAAGTACACAAATTTCTGCCCAGTTTGGAATTCATCCAAACGTGTTTGTCTGTTTGCCTATCCGTCTGCTCAACTATGTAGTAAGCTTTTTGACGTTACCGAAAACGAAAACACGCCTGCAACGCCCATACGTCTAGCGTAAACTTTTACTATGAGTGGCCATAACACTTGACATTACAGAGCATGGAAATTTGCCTCTTTTCTTTTGTCTTTTTCATAATACCCGTGGTTGATACAAAAGATTCGGTCATGACCGAATATAATTTTTTTACTGGTTTAGATTTACTTGAAAGCAGGTCAATTTTCTTAACCACTTTAAAAAGCAACATAAGCCGAGTATGCTTCCTTTACCTTTGTCATTCAGTTTTTAAGGTCAAATAAAACGCAGGTGAGACGGTTCAGCTGATTCAATCATTCATACATTGATTTTATATATTTTACAGACCAGAGACAAATGCATAACATGAACATTTTAAAATGACTCTGTTAGTAACGAACATCTTTCGAATATTCATTCAGCACATCTTTCTTATTAATTTTTATATCTAACAGTAATTCTCATCCTTTCACTGACGCGTTGGTAATCAAGAAAAAAAAACCATTATACTATTTGTTCATACCTTTATTTGGTCATGAGTATCTATGTTTATTACATTAATTAAGACAAAAAAAAAAAAAATTAAAGTTCGTTGAAGCAGTAGATTACAAAAGTCACTTTCATTAAAATAAACAAACTGAAACTGAAATTGGTTTTCTGCTGCAGTGTTGTAATGATTGACTACGTCGTAGTAAAAAATGTTTCAATTTAATACGGTTTACCAGCCTAGTTGAAGAAAGATTTGGCCAACAGCAACTGCAATACAAGCTAGAAAAACTGACAAATCAATTAAATTTTTTTTGTACGTTTTGTTTTTCTTTTTTTGTTTTTACATTTTTCTTCTTTTTTTTTTTTGTTTTAGTTCAATGCAACTGCACTCTATAAATACAGATTGAAATGCTTTTGTTGTATAAAATACATATACATATATATATAAATATATATTTGTATGTCTTACATATAAATAAAATATATTACACAGATCCTTAAGAAAATGCAAACGAGAGAGAGTGAGAAAAAACAAAAAAAAAAAAAAAAAAAACAAGTTCGGTCGGTAGCGAATCTTTTATACCCATCGCCGTTTACACAAAAAAGAAATAAAAACTAAAATTCTCATGCTCTATAATATGAAGTGTGCGCAGTTGGCTTCTTCTATTTTCAAAATAAAAGCTTTTGTCGTAGAACCATGTGGGCGTTGTAGGCCTGTCCTTTGAAAAGTTTAAGTCAATTGCAAATTCTTTCGCAAATTTGTAGGCGACTTCTTCATTTTCGTTAACGGGAGAATGTTTACCACAAATACAGCATAGTTGCGCAAAATGACAGATGGCCAGGTCGACGTGTTTAGGTGCATTCAACATTTGAAACTGGCCAGGAATTTGTATACTTTATGGGGTTTTTGAAGCTCGTTTTTGCGAGTTGTAAATGTATTGAAAATAAATTAAATTTTGATACGCTATAACATCGGGTAGGCGTGGTCAATTTTTTTCCTTTTTTGTGCACAGATACTACAGCATCGCCCATAGAATATGCAGTCCAATTTTTGTACAATTATTTCCTTCAATTTATGAATAATGACCAAAAAAAAAACCTTTTTCTTTCCCTTTGAAAAACAGAGGTCCTTTCAGTTTACGTAGTGCTGTGCGCGCTTCCTTTGACCGATTTGTCCCATTTTCAATAACAATCCGCGCGCAAAAACTTCCAATGTTTTTGCCGGATTTAAAGTCGATAGCTTCATTTTTGCGGCACGAGGAATGTTTGGAACAGACATTACTCAGATGGACAGATGGACAGGCGGACATGCTTAAATCGATTTAGGATTTGATGCTGATCAAGAATATATATAGTTTACGGTGGCTTTGATGCTTTCTTCTGGGCGTTGCAAACATTGTGACAATATGAATATACCCCTCATCCTTCGGTGACGGGTATAAAAACAAACATATAACTTTGAGCGATCACCAGTGGAGAGGAAAATTACATTCGTCATGTAGTATTTATTTCGAAATTCTGACCGATCTTAGATTTTTTTTGTTTTTGCATTTACATGACGTAGCTGATAGTTGATTTTATACTTTGTATGGATTGCAATTTGCAAGAACTGGTCTTGTGTCTTTTTTTATTTTTTTTTCTACTTTATAGAAAAAGTGCAAGCATGTTATATTTCCTCATTACTATTTAACGCTTAGTATTTGCTTCTTCTCTTTTTAAGCCTAGAGACTTAAAACTTAAACAGTACTTCCTATTTAAAAAGAAAATTATATTCTGTCGTGACCGAATCTTTTATACCCATCACCTTTATCCTAAAAAAGGCAAAATAAGTAAAAGAACGAAATTTTCGTGCTCTATAATAAGGGGTGGAGGTGACCGATTTTTTCTACTTTCAAATTAAAGTCTTTGTTGCATAGGCGGGTGGGCATTGTCGGCGTGTGGGTGTTGTAGGTGCGTCCTTGGAAAAGTTTAAGTTACTTCAAAATTCTTTTGCAAATTTGTAGGTGATATCTTCACTTTTGCGGACGTGAGAATATTCACTACAGATATTACACAATTTCACAGACGGGTCGATGTACAGATGAACAGAGGACATACTTAGGGGCATTCCAAAGTTAACACTGGCCAAGAATTTATATACTTTAAGGGGTTCGAGAATCTTGTTTTTGCGCTTTATAAAGGTTTTGAAAACACAATTAAATTTTGATACTTTATAATATCGGGTGGGCGTAGTCAATTTTTTCCATTTTCGTGCACAAATGCTACAGCATCGCCCATTTTCGTTGCGTTCAAATTTTTGTGCATTTATTTGCTATAGTTATGACTAATGGACAAAAATCCCATTTTTTGTCCCTTTTGAAAAACAGAGGTGTTCTTAATTTACGTCGCATTGTAAGCGTTCCCTTTGACCTTCCGGCTTAGCCCATTTCCAATACCAAACTGTCTACAAAGGTTCCAATGTTTTAGCCAAATTTAAACTCGATAGCCTCATTTTTGCGGCCACAAGAATGTTGGCAACAGACATTATACAGACGAACAGAGGGACATGCTTAAACTGATTTAGATTTTGATGCTGATCAAGAATACGTATATTTTATGGGGTCCTTGATGCTTCTTTCTGGGCATTGTAACCGTTTCTACAAAATGAATATACCTCTCATTCTTCGGTGATGGGTGTGAAAACTAAAGCCAAGAGGAAATTGCAAAATGTCGGCCGCGGCTTACTTTGTTCAAGCTTGCAAAATTTATTCCTTTATAATGCAAAGCATATTCGCGCAATTCGTTTAAGTGTTCTACGTAAGAAGAAATTCTTCAAAGAATTTATGAAATTACTTCCCATTCGCAATTAAATAACGTAAGCATCCTTCAAATTTAACCACTCTACTACGTACTTCTATTACGGTAAAAGCTCTCAGATGACAGATCAGCGCGAGTAAGATTATTCGCAATTAGTTTTTATAATCCAATCAATAGTTTTTTGAATTATTATCTTTGACAAGTCGCAATTAAATGAAGAGTGCTGTTGCCAGGCCTACACATATAAAAGTTTTACTCCATATGCATAAAACATTGACAATTTAATATCAGTTTTTAGACCTTCAGGGGAATATTTAATAATTGCTAGAATATCTTTCCCTTAGAGAATTTTTTTCTTTTACTTTATTAGTAAGAGACTAGTTGAGATCATCACCACATGCTTTTATGCTGATAGCATCGTTACTTGATGGAGTATTATTTTCATTTTATGTATATATACATATATATTTACATATATATTTTTAATGCAGAAAAGATTCTCATCGTTCTGATGATCGTTTTATGAAAATGACACTTTTTAATTTCGTCTGTCAAAGCAACAAGGAAATGCTTAATGTCGCCCTTTCCCTCTCTCTCTCTCTACTCACTCGTTTAACCCACATATCTTCATAATGATCATAAATATCATGTTTTAATAAAGGATGCGATGCTTACTTTCCAGAATTTATATAAATTAATTTTAATTTTGACATTATATGGATAAAAATTTTATATCGTTTATCTGATATACTGTTGCTTTTATTATGCTATGTTAAAGCATAAATTTATTACATGTAAGCTAGTCACGTATCGTAAACTTTTTGTCAGCGACAAGACGCGTCTGCATGCATAACGATAAAGTTCTTAATTCCCTTGTTTTCGGAATGGTCAACCTTTCAATAGCAAATGTCAATCTTTGTTTGTTAGAAAGCTATTCTCTTACAGTTTGGCAACTCTGCGCGCGCACTATGGGTCTACTGTTCTACTTTGTGTGAAGAAATTTTGCAATTGCTTTTTTTTATCTAATTGCTTCATAATAAATTTTATAAAAGTGTATAAATTAATTGAATTATATTGATCCTTTTGTCGTTATATTCGTTTTCGTTTTAGCGATAAGCACTTAGTGCTCTCCGTAATGAGTCTCTTTCTTTTTTTTTTTTTTTGCGTGTTTATAGTTTTTTTTCTTGGCTTGCTCTTCATTTAGTGTGTCTTTAATAGTATGAAGTTGATGTCTAATTTGGGAGATGAATTTTGCGTGCTAGACAAATTTTTTTTTTATTCACAATCTCAATCTCTCTTCAATCTCTTGTCACTTACTTTTGACATTGGGGTGGTTTTAAGATGGAACAAAACCGGGCCCTGGACCTAATGGATTCATTACTTGTTGGCTTGCGAACGTTTTTGCCACGCGAAGTGTGTAAGTATCAATGGCCGTTTTGCAGTCCTTCTAAAGGTTTACGCTTGTCATGTTCCGACTGTAGGAAGCGGGATATTATTATTATTATTATTATTATTATTATTATTATTATTATTATTATTATTATTATTATTATTATTATTATTATTATTATTATTATTATTATTANTTATTATTATTATTATTATTATTATTATTATTATTATTATTATTATTATTATTATTATTATTATTATTATTATTATTATATAAAATTAGCCAGAGAATAAATTCTAAGACTAAGGTCTTAAAGCAATAGCATCTACGGCTTTCGGCTTTATTTATTTTAAGGAAGCGGGATATTTATGAACTGTTCCCGTAGACAAGGAAAGGGTTTTCTAAATTAAGCAAAAATCTTGTTACTTTGTGTGAAAAGTTAAAACAAATCAAGTCAATGTTCAATGAGTGTCGTTATCTAGAGCACTCATCTTCTACCCCGCCTGTATAAGACCAAACATGTGGTACTTTACCTCCGCCTCCGTCTAAATCTGGTTCGTCGACTCGTGTAAGTGGTCCATCCTTGCCTACAAGGTACGTTAGGGTTTCCACTATCGTTGAATCGGCCGCTAATAAAAAAGTTTCAAATAAGTTGGGAAAACCCCCTCGTTTTAGCTATGCTGAAGTGGCAAGGGTATCTCCTCACAGTGGTGCCAGTCAGCCTACTTTGTGTACATCTCCAAAAATATTAATAAAAATTGCAGATGCGCATATCTCTCTCGCTGTTCGAGGGTACCTCCTGGTCACCATGCTGGGAAAGTCGTACAAGCTGCACGTGCAAGTGTGGTCACTTCCTCTATATTCTCGCCTCAAAATTCTCTACCTGCGAATCCTATTACTCCTAGTAGGGTTAACGTCTGCTTGATGGCAGTACCTCCCAGAAAGCTAATATTCATGTCAAGACTGGCGTCTGACAACCCTGAGGATAACATAAAAAGTTATCTGACTTCAAAAGTCCCATCCGTCAATTTGAACCGTGTAAGCAGTTTCAAATTGGCTCCAACCTAGAGCTATCTCGTCTTTTAAAGTATTAGTTCCGACAGAATAAAGGGAATTTTTGATAAATAAACCATAGTGGCTAGTTCGACCCTTAATTAAGGAATTCATTCCTCGGAATCGACTCCGTAATGCTAATTCGGCAGCTCTTCTACCCTAAAAAAACTAAATGTTTCTTCAGCCCCAGCAACTTTCATTTACCAAAATATTAGGGGCCAAAGCTTAAAAATTCGCTCTACTTTTCTAAATTCAGTGAGCACGGAGTGTTCCTGATTGGCCTTCACTAAAACTTGGTTAAAGTCTGATTTACATTCGTTCGAACTTTTTCACAATTCTTTTTAGGTTTTCAGCAAGGATCGATTGGACCGCACTGGTGGTGTCGTTTTATTTGCCATATCCGCTGCAGTGCTGTCCTATTCAATTGAATTTCCTATACCTCCCTACGTTGAATTTATTGCCATTCGGGCGAAAATTTCCTATATCCTATATTTCTATTTATAAGAAACATGCTGCCCGAAAAGTGTGATGTAGCCGAAAAGTCTAAACCTACTGATATAGTTACAGCACTTACCTGGGGCACTTCAATTTGCCACAAGTCCCTTGGGGTTATAGTGATAATTCTGGCTGTATGGTCCGCACTTCAACATCTAATAGAGCTATTGCGTTTTTCAATAATTTACTTCATCATAATGTACTTCAACACAATCGTACTCCTAATTGTAATGGCAGACTGCTAGATCTTTGCTTTGCCAATTTCCCGGAGACAGTTGTAAATCGCTGTCCACCTTTTAGTTTAACTGACGAACCGTATTACTTAGCAATTAGTATTTCGTTTTACTACAGGCATGATGGTCCCTTGAACAACTGTAACGTGCCAAATCCAATTTTCTCCAAAAAATATTACGATTTTAACAAAACTAATATTTTACTTTTTAAATCTCATCGTTCACACATTGTGCTTGATTTCTCTGCTGGAAATATTGAAAGCTTACTGTCTTTGTTCTATAATGTATTACACCTAGCTATTTCTGCATCCGTTCCGCCCAAGCAGCCTCGCCCTCGAAACATGTGCCCGCCATGGTGAAACAAGAGAATTAAATATTACAAAAATAGTAAAAACAAAGTTTTCAAAAAATTTATGAAAAGTGTTTCTGCTTACGACTAATTCGTCTATTCTGCTGCAAGGCATAGTTTTAATTAGCTCAACCAGCAATTTTACTGCAGATACCTTCAGTTGATAAAATCCTGATTACTTGTTAATTCTAAATATCTGTTTAGATTTGGCAACTCCAAAAGAAAAATCTCCATATATCCTTCCCATATTTCTTTCAGTGGCTCTGAGTCATCTGATGATATTTAAACCTCAAATCTCTTTGCTAAATACTTCAGACGAAATTTTTCAACTGCTGATTCCGATTTAACCGTTTGCTATCCCTATTCGATATCTAACTCGATTTCGGTTCTTGACTTGGTCATTTCAGGAAACGAGGTTTCACATTGTTTGGGGTCTCTAAAATATGGTTGTACGCCTGGGCCTGATAGGATTCCATCATGTATGCTCAAATCATGCTTTGATGAGCTATGTGGTGCTATTTCAATGATTTTTAATCAGTCTAGAAAGAATAGTTTCCTTATTCCACTTCACAAATGTGGAAATAGACACCACCTTGAGAACTAAAGAGGCATCACCAAGTTGAATGTCTTACCTAAATTGTTTTAGCGAACTGTCACTCAGCATTTTTATTTTTCTAGCAAATCTTATATTTTTCAATTCCAGCATGATTTTCAGAAAAAAAGATCTATTGTCACGAATCTCTTAGAGTTTATATGACACGTTTTTCAGGCTTTTTCTAGTGGCTCTCGCAGGGATGTCGGATATACTGATTTTAGCAAAGCGTTTGAGTTAGTTAACCATAACTTACTGATCTGCAAATTCCAGCACTCTGGCTTCCCTTTCTACTTAGTGAGATAGATAAGCTCTTATCTGCGTAACAGATCATTCAGAGTTTTGTTTAACTTCATCACCTCGAATAAATTTCCCGTGACGTCTGTCGTTCCACAAGGCAAACACTAGGGATCCTTTTTGTTTAGTTTATATATTAACGATCTCCCCTCGGTGATTAAATCCAGCCAGATCTTAATGTGTATTGACGATGTTAACCGGTGTTCTTGCTTCTCCTTGGAATCGCAATCGTATCAGCTTCCAGTTGACTTAAATAATTTGATTACATGGTGGCTCGTTAAATTTTATAAAATTAAATCTAAAGAAATGCAAGAAGCGTTCTTTCACAAGAAGAAAGTCATTCAGTAGTAAGTATGTCATTGATTCACACAAGTTGGAAAACGTTGATTCGTTCATCGACTTAGAGGTTCTATTAGACCAAAGATTGCACTTTAATTTGCACATTGAGCCTTGTTATGTAAAGCCAAGTCCGCGTTTGGTCTCATTGAGAGGTGGTCGAAATTGCTTAAGGATTCTTACATTACAAAAAGGCTATACATATGCTTAGTTAGACCAAAACTTGAGTGTGCCTCTGTTGTGGGAATTATATAAACGCAATTGAATCTGTTCAAAAGCAATTCTTGCTGTTTGCCATTAGGAATGTGGGTTGCGACTCACTTGTCTCTTCGCCTCATTATGAAAATAGGTTGCTTCTCTTAGCCTTACCGTCATTTGAGAAACTTGGACTTATTCTTGGTGTTTCCTTTTCAATTAAATTAATGAATGGTACATCCGATGCGTCCCTTTCCCGCTTCTATAAGCACTTCATTTTCATTAAGCTGAGTCAATGTAGATGTAGTTATGAGCTGTTTAATCCCTTTAGAGTTTTTCGCAGAAACTTAAGGGATGTCTATCACTTAATCTCTATATCGGTTACCAAGCTTATGCATGTTTACGATGGCTTAGGGGTTCACTTGCAATTTGGTTCTGTACTGGTTATGGGTGCGCCTCTGTGCTAGTTGTGTACACGCTTTTTTTCTTTTTTTTTACTTTTTATTTATTTGTACATAAATTATTATTTAATTCTTAATCAATTTTTTCTTCACTTCTCCTTATATAGTTTATACTAATTTATAATATAAATTAGTATAAGATTTACTTCTAAGAGTCAATTGAATTCGATTATTAATTTATTTTAGTTGAGTTCCATGTGTAAGTAAATAAATAAATAAATACTCGTTTTTATTATTGTATAAAGGAATTCATTGCTATAAATATTTTCCCCGTAACGGAATTTTTTCTCTATCTCACTATCTTAAACTATCTATGGATATTCGAAATTAAACAGAAACAGCGTCTATGTTATTTTAAAACTTTAACAGTGCACGTACGTGTGTGTATGTGTGTGTGTTATGTGTGTGCTATTTTAAGTTAATCTGCCAGGTCACGTTCGAACGTTGTAGGTAACTAAAGACGTTTTTTTTCTTTTTCTTCCTTTTTTTAAAGATTACCGTCAATAACTAATAAACTTTCACAATACAGTACAATAATAAGTCAAGCGGAGGCAGGCCATTAATGAAAATAATCAAAAATAAAAATATAAAATATAAAACAAAAAATAAAGAAAAATGTGTCTTACAAAAAATTTTTATATATGTATACGAATACTTTTTGCTACAGGTTGGCCTATAATTAATAAAAACTAATTTGAAATCAACATTAGTTCATTTAAGCACAAACGTTTAACAATGAATCTTTTGTTATTGCTTCTGTAACTCATTTCGAAATAGCCTCAGAATGGACTCAGTGTGGAAAATATTGGAAAAGCGTGTATCATCTTTATCACCGTCTCTGTCTCTGTTCAGCTTTTCATCGCTAACGACATCGCTATATGCTCGGCATTACATCTTTAGAAAATAATTTAAAATCGTTGCTTACCCTTTTTTAACAACACTTAATAAGAATAAAAACCCATATCCGCATATGCAACGAAAGGACCATATGTGAGTATCGTACGTCCTACTTAAGGAAGTTGCCTCGGGTGTATGATCGCTTTACCTTCTTGTCTTTATAGCTATGTTAATTCAATTGAATCGTTGCAGGAGCATTTCCAGTTTTTAGCATTAAGATCCATTTCATTGAGATGCACTTGTCCCTTTTCCAGTGTATAAAAATAGTTTACTACTTATAACTTTACTTTAGTGTTGGAAATTAACTTCTGATGTCATTAACTCGCCGGTTTTCCTAAATTAAATCAACGCTACCATTACAGGCAATCAAGGGATTTTCTCTTTGTAACAATTAGCCCTACGCAAGTCCAACTACGAGCTTTTTAACCAATTTAGGAATGTTTATAAACTAACCTCTTTATCTCCCAATCCCGAAGATTATATTAAAACTTACCTTTTTATTACACTGAAATTTGTAGTATTTATTATCGGGCTATGATCCGTTCTATCGATTACATTAGTTAACGGTGCTATGTATGTGCTAAGCTTTGGCATTTTTGCATTGGCTAAGTGTTCATGTGGTGCTTTTTTTATTGATGCATATCAGCTATTGCGTTATAATTTGTTTGTAATTGGATCAAGAATCTCCTAATATGCTAATGTGAGATAGAGTAAATGGGTAAAAAGTTGGGATAAAAGTTTTAATATATTTGTGGGCGTATTAGTAAGCCGATTGTCGCATCTGACAAATATTTTAATTTCAGGCTTTCCCAGATATCTTTGAACATTCTTAAACGTTCGACAAATGTTTGTACTGAATTTCAGGCGCTTTCACAAAGGTTGTGGATCAAAACGACCCACATAACGGTAGAAATATGTATATGTTACCGGCATCTCAACGACTAGACCACTTATAGAAAAACTGGTTATGGATTATTGAAAAAGTAATCATAAATTAATCGAACATGCTTTAAAATCATATATTTTTTTAAGCTCAAAAGTAAAAATCAATATATTAACCCAAGCGGTAGTTCCACTGTTAGAATACCTTCTATTATAATTGTGACACGATTAAGCCTTTAATCTTAGGCATTGTCTAATTCAGCTGAATTTATAATGTAGCTAAATTTTGTATATGCGTATTTATAAATAAATAAATAATTATTTGCATGCATCCTCTGTGATTCTAACTAAGTGCATTAAACATGTTATACCCAACTTAAACGGAAATCATACTCACATTTTATATTTCTAATTTCTTGCTTTTAATAAAAATAAAAAAAATTTAGTATACACTGAAAGTATACTACGTTACAGAAGTTTGGATTATAATGAGCTATGTAAGCGTTCTTGACAGCGTACTGCGTATGAATGATTAGTAATAAATTTAAGATACACCCAATTCTCTTTTTACACGATTTTTTTTACACGAATTTGATTTAACAAGAGTTCAAAGGAAAAAATTTCTTTTTTTACACGAATTATTTTGTTTTAACACGACTTTTAATATTCCAGGAATTTTCTTTTCCAAAGTAGAAGTTATTTTTTATAAAATATTAAATGAATTGAAATGTGTAAGCGCGAAATATATTAAGTGAACTCTAACCAGAACTTTTTAATATTGTTTACACCTAATTCTCTTTTTACACGAATTTTTTTTTAAACTTATTTTTTGGGAACGTATCTGTCGTGCCAAAGGATGTTATGATTTAGCTAAACCACTCAGAAAATTAATTAGTAGAATATATTATAACAGAAAGTTTACTACATAAACAGTTCAGTTAGCTTATGTTTGATTGAATTATTTTAATTTCTACGGCGAAAATAAAATTCCAGCCATTATTCCATCCATTACTTAGCATAAATGCCGTGCATCCCACCTATCAAAGGTGAAAAGCTAAAATTTGACTTAATCACTTCTTGAACGATTAAAAATCACTTGAACTTAAAAAGTGGTTGTAATGTGTCTACATGCACGCCGACAGTGCAATAGAAACTGAAACAACTTCGATTTTCCATATTTTGGTCCATAACTTTTGATCTCGCTAAGATATTTCCAGAAACCTGTGATCTCCTGGGTTTTCTAGAACCACATGCACGATCAGTGTAAAAATGCTACCAACTGATTTACTAACATGCATACTCTAACGATTCCAATTTGCTTCCAATTCACTTTAATGCAAATTAGCAAGTTCTTCATTCAACAACAAATAAATTGGAAATAAGTTGAAAATAAGATGTACTTGTAATATATGGATTACATATGCAAGTGGATTTGACGAACATTTAGTTAGCAGATTATCTTCACAGGATCGAAAGTTCAAGAGAAAAATATGAAAAAATTAGGGTTTTTTCGAGAATGGTTCAGTTTCTTTTTTATGGTTGGCGTGTATGTCGACAGGTCGCCATCATATTTTTGACATTGGATTCGTAATCGATCAGGAAATACTTTTGCCAAATTTGGGCCCTCCACTTTTATTTTTACGACTGTGGTATATCGACCAAAATAGATGCTTGAAATGATTCCCTTTGGGAGAAATATATTATATATGTCATCGACATCTCGAAAACTTGACCTGTTAGTAAAAAATTGATTAATTGATATTTGAAGATCTTTTCGTATATGAAAGTCAACAAACAAATTTCGGAGCATTGCCTGTGGCAATTTTCTTGAAGATCGAGGATCTCGTTTTCGGTAGTTTTACTCTTATGTATTGCTTAAGAAGAAAGTCAATTGAAAACGCTACATTGCACTACGCCAGCTGCAAAATTATCGAAACATTGGCAAACAAGATTATATTTTCCATGAAAGAGAATAGAAAAATTGAAAAAAGACGCACTTTTTGCAATAACTTGATGTAAATGAAAAGGCCACATTTACGATTTAATATAAATGTACATACCTACATTTCTGTTTTATAATAGGAAGAAGAAGTTAAAGCTTTCCTTTCAAGTTGAAATATTTTCACTTTCCATGTATTCATCTATTACCTAAGATCGGCTAGAAATAGGGAGAAGTAATTAAATGAATACGACAAAGAATGTTCTGGATGAATGTCAAAACCTGGCATAGAAAGTATATAAATGAATGGAATATGAAAAGGTTGACAAAATGATTCGCCCAACTTCACTTCGAGAGGTTAAACTACTTTGACAATCTCTTCAATGATTCATTAAATGCTCAAGAAGAAAATGTCAAGGACTCAAAAATTATATTTTTCGAATGATTACACAAAAATTTCTCAAAATTTTGACATTCATACTGACTGCACCTTCAACGTAACTTAATTCAAAAAGAGAATTTTCTAATTGTTTTTTGACAGATTTAAAATTTTTTTTTTTTACCACAATCGAGAGCATTACGGTTTTAAGTCAATATTTTCAAAAAAACATTAAAATATTTTACTAAAAAACGTTATGATGGCGGTGAAGGTTAGAGGGGTTGAAATTTAAAGTCGTATGGTATCTTGAGGTACTAGCAAACAAGTCTTCTTAAAAAAAAGGAAAAATTCCTTTATATGAGCTGCTGTGCTGCCATCATTTTATTTTTAAATAATTATTAAAAAGTAAAAGCACAAAGAAAAATATTTCGATTGGTTTCATATACGCGTATATGTAATTTTGCGAAATGATTGTAAGCATTTTTTATATAAAAACAAAACCATCTTCAGCACAATTTATGCGGATCACGCAAATCTTCTGTTGATATAAACGTTTCTCGATATGAATTAATATTTATATATATATATATGTATGTATGTCTGCTTTTCACATGAGGAGAATCTCAAAACTCTCTTTGTTTGCGTAAGATATCACAAATATTTTCTAACAGATAAAAAGACCGGGGACACAAAAGTAGACAAATGTTATTGAATAATAAAAGTAAATTTATATTAAAAAGAAGAACAAAAAGGTTTATATGGTACATGAATATAAATGATTTTTACCATTTATACCGCAAAAAAAAAATAACATATACACACTCTAATAATATAACGATAGTTAGATAAACAATTAATGGATTAATGCTCTTAAGTAAACTATTGTTGATTACTATAAATTTGTCATTAAGTTGTTGTACTCTAACAAAGAGGAAATATTTTATTTTATTTCTTTCTTTATATATTAGTTTTTTTATTTCTGATGGCTGTGGGACCCAAAAAAGGTTATAAAATTTTTATTACCTTTTGTTTTTGTTTTTATAACTTTTTAATAAATATCATAAAGAAGTGTTCTAAAATTAAAGCTGACGGGCGGAGAAGAAAATCGATAAACATATGAATGTAAAATTTTCATGTTTTGCTATAAGACGAATACACTTTAAAACACGACCATTTTTTTTTTTGTTATAAATAGTTAAGAAAAAAATAAATAAATAAATAAAAATAATTAACAAGACCAAAAAATGTTTTTACAAGCTACTTATGTCGCTGTTCTCTTGCTGTGCTGTGTTGTGCTATTAAGCTTTGTTTTATTACGCTGTTCAAATTTCGTCGGGAATGTTTGTATTATTATTATTGCTCTGGTTCACAGCAATAATATGATACTCTAAGTGTCTGTATATGCTTGTGCTTGCGCTTGTGTGCATCTGCCTACATCCACTGCATTGAGCACCATCGTCATCAATGTCCACTGTATGTTTATACGTATATGCATATGTCTGAAATGCTTTATATTAATTGCCCAGGAAACAAAACAAAAATTTCATAAAAAAACCCATATATGCTGTCATACCACTCCGATTATGTGCGTCTTTGCATTACGTGATATAAGATTGTCCCGAGTATAGTGAATGAGAGGTTTATATATATATACATAAGTATGTAATAAATAAATTTGTTGCTTTTTGGTCGTTTTGTTTGCTGCTAAGCAGCAAAAGTCCCTAAAGTCATGTCCAGATGGTAATCTTTGTTGACTGAAAGTAAGGAAAAGCATATATCGAAAGCATAAATAAGCTCGTGGTCGTATGTAAAGCAATTTGATGACGCTGATGATATATAAATATACATATATATCCTCGTCTTGAATGACAGACACTGAATAGGTTGACAATCAGAAATACTTGGTAGAGAAAATGATGTTGAAAAAAAAATGCCGGTTAGGTTAAACTCACCTTTTGATAACAGCTTTGGCGGCATCTGAATAGATCCTTAGAACCTACTGTCTGAGCAGCGATAAATCCGAATAGCGTGATGGCAGTAAAGGCCATTAGGTTTGTATTTAAATTTTGCGTGGTTAACATATTTAAATTTTTTTTGGCTTTTTTCCCTACGCACACACAATAACACTTTGTCCACTTTATCTCTTAAGAAGAGATTTAAAACAAGAACACGCAAGAGCTTCTAATGCGCAGATCAAAATATTAAATCGGTTTAAATATTTAATTAAATATTTTTTTTGTAATTAATCAAACTATAATAATCTTTGCAAGCAATAGAAACACTTTTTAATTTTGAATATTATTCGAAATTCATTTTTATGAACTTTTGATATATGTTTTTTTCTCTTTTTTTATTTATTTATTTATTATTATTTTTTATTATTGCTGAAATTATGTCATTTTGAATACAATTGTTTGGAAATTTTCACGTAAATTTTAGCGAAATTTCACTAGTAAGGGAACAGGTAACGTGTGTCTGTTCATTACATACCCTAATCACTTTCCGCTTGCAACCTAAACACTCAAAGACAATATTTTAACTAACTTTCATTAGACCAGAGACAAAACATTTTAACACTTCATCTTTCAGAGATGGAATGGTAGAATATATGTGTGTTGGCGTTTTTAAAAATACAATAAACAAACCCAAGCGCACATGCTTGCAACATGAACCGACACCATATACGTTAATGCCTATATTACGCCATGTTCGTACTAATATAAGATGTAAGATAGAATAAGTGCTAGTCAATGTTCGATGTTTGAGTTTGATAGCGGATTTGAACGGTTTCAGTTGCAAAACGCTAACAACCCGGTCGTGCATATTTGGTGTACGAATGCTATGTTCAAAGCACTAAAGGCAAGCGCATATCTCGTATATCTCGCATATGCAGACAAAACTTAAAAAAAAGGAAATTCAAAACAATTGCATTTCTATTAAAGTGATTGTACCGAAAATTTGAAGATGCAACATGTACATTTATATAAGGAGAATAATAGGTTCGACGATGAAAAACAAAGCGACATTGTTTTCTCTCTCTTTTCTTTCTTTATTAAATGTAGCATTTTTATAAACAAAGCATATACATATTTAAATACTTTTCGAAGTTCTCTTTTTTTAGTTTTCTTGTGCTCTGGAAAATTTATCGTTTATTAAGTAAATTAATGTTTTTTTGTGAATTATTATATTAAACAGACCGTATATTTCTTTTGATGGAAGCATATTTAAAAAGCTATTACCGGTAGTTACTACTTATTTTATTGGTAAAATCAACACAATCGAAAACTTAAGATAAATTAGC
This sequence comes from Glossina pallidipes, assembly GCA_000688715.1. Taxonomy (NCBI): domain Eukaryota; kingdom Metazoa; phylum Arthropoda; class Insecta; order Diptera; family Glossinidae; genus Glossina; species Glossina pallidipes. Next base: position 786,430 of record KK499851.1, on the reverse strand, counting down.
TTTTCCATGTATGTAGGGATATATAACAGATTACTTCTAACGACCACTTTTGAACTTGTACAGATCGATGGAAGGGTTTTTGTAACAGCTGCAAGTTGACATTAGCGAATGCAAGACTATCAATACGGTGATGCTCTCAGAATATTTCAAATTTGTCTGCATAGAGTAGAAGGTTCCTTAAATTTCATTTCAAAATAAATCGTGTGAGATTTTTGAAAAGTTTTTAACTTAATTAAGTAAAATATATGCCATTGCTACGGATGCTATAAAAAGTGCTTTATTCTAAAAGGGGACAAAAGGGAAAAAATCAAGTTATATATACGCTATACTTTCGTTATCTATTTTATCATTACATGTTGCATTACTCCATTTTATATATAATTATTAGCACGTGTTTTATTTGCTGTTGAGAGTTTGTCGTATTCTGGAGACCATATTTCTTTCCACTTTTTTATAGACGGTCACTACGCAAGCGTTACGAAATGTAAATAGAACAAGTTTTAAGATGAGATGAAACCAATTTCAAAATTACTTACCATAAAACCTTCTCACAAATGACAACACGAAGCAGCTAACCTAAAATATAGCCTGTCGCAAAACGTAAATTATAAATAAGATTTCAGCGCCAAGCCAACAAACGCGAACATCAAACCAGACATAACATTATTTTAATACGAAATTATTAAAGGCATAAGATGGTTTGACAAGCATTCGATGTATGTAGAGTGGTTGAGATGAAACTCGCAGTCAAACATCGTATCAGTTTGAGATGTTCGTTGGTCAATTCAATCTACGTGAGTATGAAATCGAATAGTTTTCAAATCAGTACATACTCAATTCTTTTAATACGAAGCTCGAAGAGAGGAGAAAAATTCGAAATATTGCTCTTACAACTCATTTAGGCGGCACTTATTCAATGTAGTTCCGGCTGGAAGATAATTATGTGTGTGTTTATTTTATACATCTAATACAAGGGCTTGGTTCGAAAGGCGTTTGTACTTTTTTAGCGGATGATGTAAGTAAAATGGAGACTCTGGTTTGAGAGGGGAGACTCTCATCATACCGTTGCCTTATGTAAAATATATTGTATGCTTTTGTTATTGAAGTTTACAGGTCTTTCAAACAAAAAATGGTTCATATTTCGTCGGTCATAAAGTTTTCAAACAACATCCAAATGTTGTAAAGTAATTCTACGAAGCTGCAAATGCTACATTGTTTCGTAAATTTAACAGTTCGATAAAGTTCTAATGTCTTTCAAATTAACATTTTAACATTTTAGATATAAAATACAAGAAGCACCCGCTCTGAAGAGATCTCTCAAGTCTCTAAAGGCAATAAGATGAAAGACGTGATTTGCTTAATTGAAGGCGTATCATTTGATCACTAAAAACTTGTTTGCACAACTCTGCTAAAATACATGCACAAAATTTGAGGCCATTATTTGTATTAAGCTATTCGATTCTATTTGTTTACTTATTTATTTACTCTTTTTTCCAAATTAGTATGCAAACTAAATTACTTAAGTTACTCAAAGCTAATTTATAATAACATGATAACATAATAACAATAACAAAATAGTTAACCGGACATTTTTATTGATTTTTGGAATTTTGGGCAACAACCTTCTTATTAAATGTTTCCTTAACGACGAAACATTTTATAACGGCTCGTAAATTGCACAATAAATTAATATAATAGGTTAAAAGACAAAATGTCAGCAACATGGTCTTATTTTGAATAGCTCCCAGACCATAAGTTAAGTTATTTTTTATGATAAATCATGCAAAACAGCTAACAATTTATGTGTGAAGTTTCTGGAAAATTTGTTTTTGCATTAGCAAAATAATACAAAACTTTAGACAACGGTTGACCAGTGTTGTGAATCAAATTTTGCTTTGCATAAATAATATTTTAAAAATATCCAAAAAAAAAGAATGTCAAACGAATTACTCTTGTAACTGAAAAAGTGCTTCTGGTGGACACACATGCATATGGCCCGCTATAATTATGAACTTGAAAAGCTTTTGCGTTATTAATGTTCTCTGAAAGTGTTTTCTATTCTTAACAATTTCTGCAAAAATTCATTGTTAACAAAATGACCTGTTAACTCAACAGTCTGGAGGAGTTCGAATGCATTTCAGATCCGAAAATTCCTTCTTATTTAAATGTTATTGTAAAGTATTAGGCACTCGTAAGAGCAACTACGGATTTTGCTTATTTTTTTTTTCTTTCGATTCTACCCAAATCACTCATTAGAAATACATAAAACTAATTTGGCTTACAGTTGACCGCTTAGGTTTAGCAAGCAGCATTAAAATGTTTTTCATTTTTGTTGATTTGTTTATATATATTGTATAATTAGCAAAGAAAAAATAATTCTGCATTTTCTTGACGCGCCTCGCTGTATCGCAAACACGCAGGAAGATGTTTATAAAAATCAACTTATTCACAAGAAACTTATTTCATACTTTGAAAAGAATTGTGCGTAGTGTTAGCACAAAAAAAAAATTGTATGTCTAAAGAAAAACTAACGGCAAAGTATTTTTTGCATACAAAATATATTTATGTATGAAGCTTGAACGCCTTTCGAACTAAACGGCTCGAAGGAACTTCTTCATACATTATGTGTGAGAATGCATAAGTAATAAAAATTTATAGAGTACTACTTTTGAATACACATATGCGTTTATCTGCCATCTTTTGTTTGATGCTGTTGAAGTTTGAAGGTCATACTCTGCAGTTGACTATCGTCTAGTTTTAATCACGAAAACTTGATTATGTTTCAAATGAATTTTTTTCCTGTCAATTGATGTAGTATTTCGCATTATAAGTAAAGTCGTGCCATCAATCATTTCTAAACATTTTGGTAATCATAGATGACTTCATCGTAAATTCGTTCTTTTCACTGTTAATCGACGTACAATACGTATCATTACTATTGTCATAGCTATCATAACTACATATTATAATTGAATTAGGACCTTTGGGTCGAAGCTTTTGTCAGTTCAGTAACACAAGCTAAGTTTACTCATTAATCACATTTCAATTACATAGAGAAGAAATAATCTAACTCGGCTTATTTAGTTATAGATGGAAACGAGAACCCAATTAATTTATATTATTACATTCATAATTTTCAGAAGACAGACGCCTCATATCCTAGAAAACGATTTTTTGATAAGCAATAAGAGAGAAATAATATTAAGTTTAGATCGAATTTTTTTTATATCCACCCTCGGCTTATATACTAAATAAAGAAAGTCTTGGATAAATTCTTTTTATTATATATATAGATGTATAGACCATATATTTCATCGCTTATGGATAAATTAGTTGCATTATAAAGCACACGTTCGCACGCAGACAGGTAAAAACGAGTAAAATTAATTAAAATTTCTATATAGATATATGTACATATTTTGGTTTTTTCTTTGTTTGGGGTTTTCTTTTTTTTGTCTTTGGTAATTGCAAAGGAACTTTCTGGCCACTACTTAGTTGAGTTCCTAGCATAATCAAGCAATAATAATAATTATGGAGTGTCCAAACTTAACACTTACACACAACTTAGAAATGATTGTGCTTTCTTTTTCTTAATTGTAAGCAATCCCACATATGTATGTGACTTTAATTCTTGGTGGCAGTGGGAATGCAAAAATCCGTTTATTTGAACAGGATTTCATAGTTATAGTCGTGAGCAATAAAAGCTAGAGATAAGTCTACACGCCGGTGGGGGGTGTTTCTATGTGTTTGAAATGCTGAAACTTGAAAAATCTAATCTAGAGAGAATCTTAAAATGAATTTAAAATCCTGTTTAACATTACATCGCATATGTTACAGGATGATTGGAAAAGATTTTCTTTGTAACTGTTTAACCATGTAATCGTTTTTAGTTAACTCCGTAAAGATACTGCTGTTGTTATATGTTATTAAATTAATGCTCACGCAATTAACAGTTAAAAAGGATGAACGTTTGTCGTTCAAGTACATTGTGCACAGCTGTAAATTCTCAAGTGATCCGAAACCCCATAACAAAATACCAGCACTTTATTAAGTATTGCTGTTCAACAGGTCCTCCGTTTGAAGACACATTAAGAAAAAACAAAAAGCATTCACCGCATTTCATTATAATTTTAGAGATAGTGTAAATAAAAGTATGCGAAGGAGAATGGCGTTGATGGATGGGAGAAGGGTGGCGGGAGGGGGAGGCGTGTATATCTCAATTTACGATATGATGTCGACTTTCATATGGCAGGTAAAACATTTCATATTCAAAAGCAATCACAATCGGTATGCAAGATTCACATAACAGTACAATATTTATAAAAAAAGAGAATATATATATAAACATATATATGTATATTTATATGTGTTGATTCAATACGGTTTATTATTAGAAAGATGCAGTGTATTAGATAGTCGGCTTTAATTGGTTGTAGTATGGTGAGTTTTACTAATAATTAAATTGACCACACAAAAAACGCTCAACAACTTCTATAGCAGTTTTCTTATGTGTATTTGTTGTATATATTCACACCTCGCCAATTCCCTCAGCATTCGTTCTATCAGCAGTTTCCCTATAGAGAACATATTATGGAGTATACTTTCGTTAAAATAAAATAAAATTTCATTTAAGTATAAGACGCGCCAATAAAGTTTATAATTAAATTTCCCAAACTCTCTTCGGAAAAGAATAAATAGATATAAGTTCGCATACATCCGTTGGTGAGTGTGTGCAAGACATGAAAATCTTTTTATGTGGTCGATTGTAAGTTGTTCTTGTGTTTTGTTATTGCCGTTGACGTTGATGATGTTGGCATTTAGTAGTAATATAAAATTTTTTATGATATGTATATATAGAACAGCTGATGTGTGCCACAGCATGTGTATATTTCAGGAGGCATCCAATCTTGTTGAAGGATAGATGCACGGATATACGCATGGACGGACGAATATTGGTGCAACCAACTCTTGGTATATCCAAGTATACATTTATGCTTGTATATATATACATTTGTATGGGTGTACGTATTATTTTTACGTTTACTTTGTATGGATGTACGTATTATGTTTGTATATGTAGCAAAGTGTTGTGTAATAATTTGCAATAAAAATGTTTATAAGATAAAATATATGATAAATAAAAATATATATAAAATATGACCACAATTATAATGCAAAGTACAGGGTGAGTCAAATACTTCTCGAAAATCTTTAATGCCTTTAACTATAGTAAAAGTAAGCCGCATCATTTTTCTTATGATCGTTTTACGGAAATGTTAACAAATAACGTTACATTTATACTTGTAAATATACATGCATATATCGTTCCGCCAATTTTTTGTGCTCTGCATATGATTTAAAAAATCTTATGATTTTTTTTTTTTTCTAATGTTCATACAAAAGCAAAAAACGAGATAAAATATTCTACAGCAATTAATAAGACACTGAAATAATAAAAATTTTTGACTTCATTACTTTAGAAGTAAAAAAAGGAAGAACAAAATGAAAAGAAATGTTTAACAGCTGACAACTGTGAATGAAATTCTATCATTATTCAAACATAAAAACATATTTCAAAGAGCTTAATAAAAGATATAAAAAATAATTTATTCATTTACTTAGCAATACCGAAACTATCAAAAGCAAGACAAAAAGTAAGAAAAAAACAAAGGAACACAAGGCAATTTCATAATTGGCTTACAGTCTATAAAAGAGGAGGATCTTTAACTTATTTAATACGCATACATATAAATATAAATAAACATTAAACAAATATATACGAGATTTGGATGTGGTAGTGCGAGTGTGTACAGTGAGATGATTTCTTGGGCCGCATAATATTTTTAATATCCATAATAAGAAAAAATGTCATGAATTGTATAGCGTTTATGAATGTGTGTGATGTGTGTACAAGCAAAAAAAAAATTGTTCAACCCAGCCAACACACAGATGGATATCAATTTACATTCATTCAGCGGCCATTTTTTTTCTTTTTTTGTAGTCTTATTATGCCCTTTAAATAGCATTACAAGGGGCAAAGTACCTTAAACTGCTCTCTTTTCCCCTTTTATTGCTTTTAACAATTCCTCATACATAAGCTTATGCGTTCTCATCATACATTTACACACGTTATCATGTTTTAATGCATTTTACTACATTTCTACATTCATATAAGGAAAGCGTTTTTTTTTTTGTTTGTTTGGTTTGTCATGCAATGTGTCAAACGATTTAATGCCTTTGAACTTGACACGTTCATCGTAATAGTGTAGCGACAACCATACCGCAAAACATGCAAAAAAAAAAGAAAAAGAATTTTTTGCATTCCATGCAATTGTTGTAGTTGTGCACACGTATTATTGGCTTCTCAAGCTTTAAAGGAGTCAACTGTACATGCGTGCTATAGGGTTAATATTTTTGTTATAATTTATATTGAAAAGGTAGAAAGAGAGAAGACCAAGAAACCTAAGAATTCGAGAAATATAAGAAATGAAATGATGACATAAAGCGGAAATAAATTCTCGCCATTAACTAAAGTTACGTAAAGGTGTTGCGGAGGAAATCTAAAACACGCCCCTTTATCAAAGATATTGTTTTTTATTTCTTAATATTGTTGTAACGTTTAGTAACGATGCACTCTATAGTTAATAGGAGATTATTAATAATAACGTCGTTATATTTGTTTAGTAATGTTTTTTGCAAACAAACGCAGAAGAAATTCATTCGACACAATCTTTATTACGTTTCCTTAATAACTAAAGTATTATTATTATTATTACATAAATTTAGCCAGAGAATAAATTCTAAGACTAAAGTCTTAAAGCACTAGCATCTAAGGCTTTCAGCTTTATTTTTTTTTTTTTATTAATATTGTTATTATTATTATTATTATTATAAAAACTCTACCGCACTTGAGGTTTGAACCCACAACCATTGAATTGCTAGTCTCACTCGTTATTATTATCCGCCTCAGCACTCAGGCGGATAATAATAACTAAAGTAATTTGAAATTTGTGTTTAGAAAACGATTCGACTTTTTAAGCTAATAAAGATATAATGCGACAGAAATCTTAAATCTTTAGGCTTCGAAAAATTACAAACAACATTTACTGTCTTATAGTGTGCACATTTTCTTCAAATTTAATATCCTTGTCAATACTGTTTAATTCGTATCTTCATAACTAAATGATCATCAGACGAGCATTCAAGACGAAAGCGTCACAAAGCCGTCGTTTATTGTATGAGAAAAGGGGAATGTTCCCTCCCAATAACCAAGTGCGTTCGACTGGATTCACAGTAATAATATAAATAAAAGTGGATGAGAGAGAAATATCGTTCTCAATGGTTAGTCCAAAAGCTCAGTCTATATAAGTGGATGAATGATGTATGATGGAAATAAATATAAGGGCATTACGAATACCACGGAAGCCTATTATCTTTGTCAGAAACTTATGTTTAACTGGTCAAGTTAACAAGCACATGTTTATCAAGGGGCTAAAATTGTACATCTACATTCGTATAAATTAATTATTGCAGGTAATAACGACTGCTAAATTTGTACTTTTATTATTTTTTTGAATACAATCAAGAGTGCCAGAGTCCGATATCCTGTGCACGGTGTAACACGATGACGCTCAGAAAGAACTAAGGAAAGGGCGGGGTAGTGATGGATATGTGTCAAATCGGTAAGTGTCATGCCTTTACCGACTGAGAATTCATTGAAGCTACGATGAAATAAAATTCAATCGCACTTTAAATTTAAAGCGATTCTTATCTACTTTGCTCCTCATATGGCTTTCTGCAAATGCTCGTAGTCCTTACATTATTACTGTAAATATATTCTTTGCCTGAATAAGTTTAAATTGTCCGCATTAGTCAAATATAATTTTGATATTAAAGAAAAATTTCACCGATTCTTAAGTGGTTATTATTTTCATTTATATTTGAAGACATCAAGGGATTTTATTTTCCCGAATATATTTCAAACAATAATTGCGAACCGCTCTTCTTGCTTAAAATGATATTTGGCTCCAATTCATTGGTCTTCAAGGTGACTTGAATTTTTGCTTAGGCAAAATAGGCACTAATTTATGTTTCTGCGACTGGAAAGAAATTCACCATTGCATCTCAAAGTCTGACAAAAGTCCGTCAACAGTTATCGGTGCATTTCACTTCGTGCCCGTTGAAAAGCGTTTTAGTTTAGCGTCTAATTAGACGCTAAACTGAATATTATTACGAATTTTTTCAGAATTGTTTATTAATGAGCAAATTTTTTAATTTTATACAAGCGTTTAATTGCATAACCGCATACGTACTTGTCATTCAACTTATATATTTTATATATTATATATATATAAATATATATATATTTATTTATTTATTATATACATATTTATTATATTTATGGTTATATTTATTATATACATATTTATTATATTTATGAATATATATATTTACTATATTTATATAAATATATACATATTTATGTCTGGCGAAGTCCGAGGTGCGCGTTTGTTTTCTTCTTCTTACGCAATGTATTTGAATGAGCGTAATAAGGAGTTTAAGAAATAAATTTCGTTGAAAAGACCTTCAACGTGGAAAAGGATATATAGAGGTGGTTTTTTGTTTTTTATTTTCTTCGAAAATTTCGCACTTTAAAAGTAATCTTGGTAGACCAGCAATTTCTTACTACTACCTTCGTTATGAATAATGCATATATAAACTTGGTTGGCATTATGCACTAGGCACTAGGTTTCTTATAACAATACTTTACATTAACTTGTTGGCAAAAAAATATAAATAAATAACTCATAACGAATGGAGTATTTTATATACAAATAGTCTTTATTACACCAGTGCATCAGACATTCTCATTTACTGTCATAATTTGCCCTTATTAATGTCACCATAGCCGCACACATTTTATTTGTATCGACATAAGGTGTACAGATGTGTCGATTAAAAGAGAGAAAGGGACAAGAGCGATAGAGATGGGCTTTCGATCCAAACGGGAGACGCTAATATGAAGAAGTAAGAAAGCAACAAAACAAGAAAAAGCAAAAACGAATTCACATTAAGTTAAATGTGTGCGTATACGTATGCAATGAGTATACAATTAAGTTGGTAACAAATTGATAGCATACAGATAATGAAAGAGAGAACGAGCAACAATATAATATACGTACAAACACTGCTATAAACATATAAATGTTATAAGGAACTTGCGAACATTTCCTTAAGCAGGAAACTGATACGTAACGTATATTAATAGCCGTCGGTAAATGTTAAGGAAATATTTCTCTTTTAATTAATGGAAAATTGTTTTTTTAATTCAGTTAATGACAAACTGATTAGGGTATCGTATCTGAAAGTTTCCTTTTAGTTGAGAAATGTTTCAGTTGTTCGTTGTTTTATATTATTTGTTTCCTTTCTATTCCTTTTTAAGGGTTAAATAGAATAAAGCCGTGTTTGCGAGGCATAAAGAATTGATTAGTTCAATATTCACACGGCACCAACTGTCGTGTTATGCGTCATTGTGGGTCAGCAAAGGGAACAGATTTTTTCCTTATTTATTTATTTTTTTTTCAAACTTAATGTAAAAAAGTTAAATACATCATTAGCTAAGCTGTGACAAATTTAAATTAGTTACTCTTTCCACATCACTATCTATTTATTGGAATAGGTTTTTTTTTTTTTTTTTCTACTGTGACTGATGAATGCGAATGCATATAAGATAGAAAGTCTAATAAAGCGAAATGTTTTTTGATTTAAGATTTTACTTTATCTTATTTTTTTGTTTTCGGATAGTAGAACATGAGAGCACGTTTGCCAACCGTAGCCAATGTAACAGGCTTACTGGGTGATAAGCTTACAAATGTTCTGATAGGCAAATGTGTATAACGAATCTGTAGTCAGTCAGTTAACCGCTGCTTTCCAAGTTTTTCCATGTTTCCACGTGCGTTTAATAAACTACTACCAATGTCGCATCTAAGTTGAGGGTTTAGTTATAGCGAGCATAAAATCATATAAAGCGAACTGATTGAGGTAATTAAACATTTGCTTAAGAAGTTTTTTTTTTTTACTTGGGCGAAAGCAATAAAAAGTAGGCAGGTAATAACATATACCAAAAGAACTTTTTTTACGAATGACTTGGGTTCTTTAAGAAAAAAAAAAAAATAAATAAATAAAAAAAAGAAACAGTACAGTCAGTATGAGCATCAATAGCGGAACCAATTTAACTCGATTTGTTTGCTTGCCATTTAAATCGCTCTTAAATTCCTTCTCTGCTTCTTAGATTAGCCTTCGAAAAGGGTTGTTTAGCAGGTTAAAGCAAGATTAAGCTTGAAACTCAGCTGACTCACTTTAAAAGCTGGTCCAAGTATCCAAAGGAAAAAAGAAAAATTCGGAACCGAAAAAATGTATTTCGACACCGAAACCACTTTAATGTTTGTACTAAGATTTCTATATTTCAATCAAAGACATGACATTTCCGTACCGACCCCACTCTATCATTAAATTGATTTTCACTTTTCACGAAAACGCTCAAAATCTCTGTTTTCGGAATATCTAAACTCATTACCTTACTTTTCCGAAGCATGCAAAATTGTATCACGAAAAAGTGCTATTTAAAAAATTATCGGTAAAGCTAAATATGCAAAAACTAGAAAAATTATATATATTTGTTTTTTTTGTTTGTTTTTGTAAACAGGAGGTGTCGCCTTTTAGCGCAACACCTGAAGGATCCGAAAGACATAGCGAAAGAAATAGGGACGTAGTAGCCGCAGATTAACGGGTGCTTGCCCAAGTGGGAACTTTTATGTCTTTATCGATTGAGCAGTCACTGCAACTATGACCAAGGTAAACTCTAACGAAATTGAGATTTGAAACAGCGCTTTGTTGACTTTGTACCTTAAGAGTAAGTACCGGTTGATGCTTGTGAAGACATGATAACACCCGTTTTAAGAATGAATACAGTTGTGCGTGGAAACAGCCCCTTCGCCGTCTGGCGAATGAAGTTAGAGACGACACCAATCTATTTTGTATTCAATACTTAAGCTTTATCCCACAATTCTCTCTATAGATCGTTTTCGTGTCCGCTTGTTTGGAGCTTCGATATCCCATTTCAGCAGTAGGCACTTGTACTTTCCTTGCCCAAGACCGCTAGCTAAACCCTAGCAATGTGATCTTATGTTCTTTGATGAAACTCTTTCAAATTAAGTCACTTTTGCAATGTGTACGCCATTACACGGACCTGCACATATGGCATCAATTACATAAAATGTATCCAGCGTATAAGGGGTTAATAGCAAATATAGGCTACATAATGGCCTTCGAAACGTCTTGATATCAATCGCTCCCCTATTTGCGTTGCATTACAGCGATCACTAAACTTAACAATGTTAACATGAATACTTATCATTTCACTCCCTTTTTTTTAGACTGGTTGTTTCATTCAATTCCGAAACAATTTTTAATTCTTAAGGCTTTAGACTAAATATATGTGTGTATGCGTTGAACTTTAAAAATTGCTTATATTATGTTATTTGTAAATTTATTTATAATAAATCAATATTAGGCTGAATCATCACTTTTACTATTTTCGTCCAACAATACAGTGTTGTAGAGATTTGCTGCATTTATCTCAACTACATGCGCATATCCGAAATACGATGTGTTGTTGCACGGGTCATAAAACTAATGAAATATTTCAGTCGATAAGTGTGCTGATCTTATTGTATTCCTTATTAAGCACCCTGCGTTTAGCTATTAGACAAATCTAGGCCAACACGTGTTTGTGAGTAAATATTTACGCATCTTAACTGGATAACTAAACGTAGTGCAACATAGCTTAACTGACGGAATAATATTGCAGCCATCCATTCGCAACTGTCTCTTGCCCTCTCCGAAAAGGTGAATAAACACTATCATTATTCGTCTGTTCATTTTTCTAACAGAATATCATATCACAAAAATTCCCGGAAGCAATAGCTTCCGATTTACTGCTTAATTTTATGTCTCCGCGATTGGCACATAGGAACACACCTGTACAAGAATTAAGATTTACGTTATCCGAAAATCCGATCAAGTCGCGTAATACAGAGCAACCGGCGCAGAACCAAGTCAGTGGTCAATAACTAATCATTTTATTACTATCGACTATCGATTCGCTTCAACGAGTAATGAGCTTATAGCTGTCGAGAAAGTATGCATTTTTGTCGTAGAATTAAAAATCTTTGGATCGTACAGTTGATGACGATCGACTTCACTTTATATCGAGGCAAGTGGACAAGAGAATTTTTGTTAGGAATTCTGGTTCTAGTCCTGAATTTTAGAGGTGTGCATGAAAACGTTTTTCTTTGTTTCATAGATTATGCAAAAGCGTTTGGTAAAGTACAGCATGACAAATTAATTAACATCCTGAAAGTTTTTAGTATTGATGGTAAGTATATACCCTACATCAAAAATTTGTATTGGAGACAATCAGCAAAAGTCCGTGGTAATATTGTCAGGATAAATAATATTCCTATAAATAGATGGATTTGCCAAAGGTGCATTTCGTCTCCTCTTCTTTTTAACCTCTGCTCTAAGATAATCGTTCAAGAAACGATTTAAACAATCGAAGCAAGTAGTTAAGTCAGTGGGAAATTCATCAATAACCTCCGATTTGCGGACGATGCAACTCTCCTTGCACGTTCTAGAGACGATGGCTTAAACTGTAAATGATCAAAGTAACAATTTTAGGTTAAACGTATATATCACCCAAACCGAATTTATGATCGTAAGTGGAGCGAAAACTCCGTACGCAAATCTCTCGCCCTATTAATTAATAACAAAAATATAGAAAGGGATTCAAGGTTTGTACATTTCAGATACATATTACACAAAGGCTGGGACACCGACATAGAAATAAAAAGAAAAAGAGAAATGGGTAGATCAAGGTATACGAAATATCAGAAAATTCTAACAAGCCGTGAAATGAGCTCATTCTATCGCATTCGTTTCATGAAATGCTTCGTATGATCGGTGTTCTTGTATGTAGAATCATGGACATTAAGAATCAGTACAATGAACAGACTGAAAGCTTTCGAGATGTGGTGTTGCCGTAAAATTCTAAAAATATCGTGGGCAGATCGCATGTCCAATGCTGAGAAGTGTTGAGAGGAATAAACTCTAACCTTGAGCTGTGAAAGTGTATTAAACACCGAAAAACTGCGTATTTTAAACACATGGCACGTAGGGAAAAAGATGAATTCTTATAGTTGACAGCGGAAGGCCGTATCGTAATATTCGAAATTGAACAGGTGCGAGAACCATCGCCGAAATTATACACGCAGCAAAGAGACGAGAAGATATAAGTGTAACTTAGGCAATAATATTATGTAAAAATTTGATCACCTAAACCCAATAATGGATAGGTAGTAAAAGAGAGAAGAGAGAGAGAGAGAGTTTCATACCGTAGGGCAGTTATAATCAATCTTGACAGATGTATACTCCTTCTTCTTCCTTTTTTTCTGCAGACGTTTTTAATCCCTAAGTTTGCGGCCGTGTTCTGGTATTGGGTAATACGCGCTCGCGACTGTGTTTTTTCTCAGAGTTGTTAATAGTTTGTGCCAATTTCGATATTTTGGAACCTAATAAAACTCTCTCAAATATCAATTTACTTATACACAGAAAAAAAAAGTAAGAAAATTCCTGAATGACCTATTCGCTTAATAACTTCGCTTAGCTTTTCGCCCTAGGCACATGAATACTTTCTCTCACCCAAAGTTGCAGGGTTTTAAAGCCAAAGAGAGCACAAGACTGAAGTACACGCATAGATAAATGTGTGTGAACACTCTCTATATATTAAATAAAAAATGTGATTTAGCTGAAATATAAAAAAATACTTTACAATGCAGAATTGTTGGGTTACCTTGCGCTCCATGAAAAACTCAGAATTGCGGATTGGCAGACTATGGAAACATATAAAACAATAATAAGCCACTAGTATTACCTCCATGATCATAGATTGCTTTTTCTTTTTGCTGGCAATGTTTAACACTCTAGGTGGCATGATTAATCTGTTCTCCTCGTAACCCTCACTGCCGATACCACACCATACAGTAGGATACATTCATAAACAATAATGGTTTGGCATTTAACGTTGGCATCTTTGCTGCATAAAATAAATGTTATTGTAAAACGTGAAGAAAATTTTGTTGGTTTGGCATTTTCGGTTTCTCAACCTTTCTCTTTAGATACATATTTAGTTGGCTGTATGCATGTACGTTCATGTTAATATAAAATAAACTTTTGTATGCGTTTGCATTCCTGTTTTTTTGTTTTTTTCGGTCTTTGCACATGCATCGACAATTAAACAGCTAGCAAGCCAGAACCAGATCAGACCGAACCATACCAAGGATTAAATACTTGTTTTAATACGCACATACCCGAAACTAACATTTTATGTTTTAAATCCTATTAACTGGGAATTTATTACTATGTGCAAAACCATCATAATATTAAAAATCACACGCACTCACATACACATATACAAATACATAAGTGTACGTACATAATAGTTTACGCATTTTAAGGTGGTAACCAACTGTCATAATGTGCACAATAAAACTGTTATCTACGTAAAACAACTGCAAAAATTAGTGATTGGTTTAGAACGAATTGCGAATGCATGTCCAAAGCATAATGACATAGACAAATACTATTAAGCTTTTGCTGTCTAGTGAACCTCTAATGGTTGATTAGTTTGTTTGGTAACTTTTTCACTGTGATTCATCCGTAACCTCTAATCAACTTTATTTCCTTTGTCTCGATATGGGCACTCGATGTCGTCCGCCCACTCCGTAGCACACAAATTAAACCGTTCCGATCTAACTGCATATCGAAGTCAATTAATTCGCTTAATTTGCTTAAAAAAGATATGCAAAGTTTTTAACGGCATCATGCTAGTTACAAAGAAGCACAGAAGGAGAGAGAAAACTAGGCAATGCATTTTTTTTTTATTTTCTTTTTTCATCTTTTCCAAAGGGAAGATATGGTATTAACGTAATGTAGGTACTCTATATATACCATAAAAAATGATTTTATACTCTCTCCAAAAGTTTTCAGCCTGGAAAACAAAATTTACGCATTATTACAGATTAGCATACGTAATTCAATTGATAAAATTTACTAAGAATAGTACAATACATTTTAGATACATCTGTTTCCACACACCTTAGCCCTCTAAGAAGTGAGAGCGTCGTTTATTTTAATATTTTTAACGATTTTAAATAATTAAGATAAGCAGTCTCTTAACATTTTATTTCGTTAATTCAAAAGGTTCTTTCTCTAAGCGATTTGGGATTTATTGATTGTAAGGCTCTAGGGATCGGACAAACCCTTGGGAGTGATTTTTTACTATCATTATTTAAGAAATGAAATGAAAAAAAAGCTCTTTACAAAATAGTAACTTTTCAGATAATTAAATAGAATGAAAGAAAAACAAACGCGCGGTATCATTTTCGAAAACACGGATAATTATAAAATTTATTTAGTCTATTAGGCAAAAATTGTGACAAATTTCTATAAATCGTTATAAACCTAATGCAAAGCTATCTTTATGGCTGATGGTGATGATTGATTACCTTTGCAAGGTTTAATCCCTAAAAAATATATATGTATGTGCAAACTTACTTCAATTCTTTAAAACTTTTAATTTATTGCGATTTGTTTATAAAGCATTAACCCGCACGTACACTGATGCTTATGTAATGTAATGCTTACGCATGTATAAATGAATTGGTGGCGTAAGCGTTTTGGTTTTTAACTTTATTAACAACATAATGGATATTTCATAATAACGCCGTTTATTGGCCAGGTTCTCAAGCTGGTCTGATTGAATGACATAACTGAATAGCAATAATATATATATTTGTATGATATATATATATATATATATCATACATATAACACATATCTAAATATAAATATACAACATACGTACATATATAAATATATATAACAATATATATATATATAACATTATATTGATATATATAAATATATGTATATATATATATATGCATGTGTATATATATAATATATATATATAAATAACAATATATATATATAACAATATACACATTTTTTCTTGTTTTATTGTATTTTGTATTATTGTTTAAAAGGAAGAGCTAAAGGAAGCGTGGCCTGCGGAAAATATATAATAAGCAGATTTATACGATTAATTAATTGCACAATGTGTGTACAGATATCTCCCACATGCTACCAACGTATAAAATGTCATGATTATGTTGCTGATTGACTTGTTGGTTGACCATATCGTTGCGAGAGAAAAAAAGGGCGTGTGAAAATGATTGCAAGAATTTTTTGATATCTATTTAGATGTTGCAACTGCAAAAGGTATATATATAGAGAGAGAGAGATAGGTTTGTGTGTGCACATATATATGCGTTTCGATAAAATAATAATAATAAACATTTTCACAGAATTTTGATCGGGTTAATTAAATGTAGGCTTAATTTTGTACGCATACTGTTTTGTGGTTAATTATTTAATGAAATTAATGTAAACATAAACAGCACTTGTTTATATTTTCCCTTTTTCTTTGTTGTTTTTATACTCTTTTATATCCCTCTTGTTTTTTGCTTAATTTTTTTACCCACTATAGATAACGAATGCTAAGTAAAGAGGTGTACAAGTTTTGTCATTTAGCTTGTAAAATGCTAAAAAAGCAAAAACTTCAAATTATATATCAAAATTAAATCTGAAATATATTGATTTTCGATCACTTGGAAATTCTAAGGTGATTGTAAGATATATTTTGAAGTATGTGAGAACATGGTGGTTGAAAAGTTGCGGAAGAGACTGATGAAGATTCTCTACACATCGTACACACACACATTCACAAATGAAATGACTAAAAAATACGAAATTTAACAAAAATACTAAATAAAGCTCCACGAATACCATAAATGCTATCTATTGACCGTGCGGTCAAAATTAATGAAATATTTTTGGGTTTTCAAATGGAAACTTGACCTGATGGGCATTTCAGATACCAAGCGCTTCCGGTTGAGTTCAATTTTGCCGCATGCTCACTATGAATTTACTGAAATTTAAACAAAAGTCTAGCCAATCGACATTCATTACGCAGCATTTGCATACACACATTAAAGCGAAAAGGAAAATATTATATCATAGTACGTATGTGAAACTTAAAATTATTATATATGTTTTGCAAACATATCACAAAGTAAAATATCCTTCTGCTCAGCGTTCATATGTCATAGTCAGCGAACGTATGGCGTTGAAGATTCAGCTTCCATTAATGGGTTAAATCTGACAATCACCTATTGCTAATTAATGGAAGTAAGGCGTCGTTAACGCGTATGAAAATGTGTGTGACTTGAGTATTAAATTTTCAATTCATGTTTATGCTAGACCGTGGGGATTGTGGGGATCGAGCGCTTAATATCGTTTTTGACCAACGCATTTAAATAAACGCGCGTTGACCAACGCGTATTAAATAAAAATTTCTATTCAGTTTTCAGTTGCAATTTATCGAAGGTCCAAATTGAAAGTGACTCATCATAAACTTGATGTAAATGAATAAGGTAGACCCACTTTCTATTCAAAATCATTTTCTGAATCATTTCATGTATCGATTTGAGGTTGTCCCTGCTGCCTGCGATACACCCACCCGGCTGGCTGACTCTTTTCCTGTCAGTCTGTCTATTTGTTTGTCTATCTCATGTCCGTCTAAGTCTTTTTGTATTCAACCTATAGGTTGCAGTTTCTGAGATATTTTTAATTTAGTATACCGATGTGTGTTGGCCCAACAACGAAGTCTACCACCATTTTTACGACCCATATCCCTGCGTAATACCTTATTTTGAAAAATTCCTTATATGACAAAAGCTCGCAATTTCGAAATTTTCTCAATAAAAACGGTCAGCTTATAGAATTCCAATATAGTCAACTGATATAAAAGCTTGGATCTGATAGGCAAAGTTTCTGTATCGCTTCCCAGTGATCCCACCTAACAAAAGTGCTCCATTATGTAGTAAGAAGGTCTAACTGTTAATATTTTATGATTTAAATTAGTCCTTAAAAGTAATCTAAAATTAATTGTACTAAATTTAATTCACGTAAGTCTATTTCCGGACCACAATTCGTAAAAGGATTGTCATAAGAAGTAACCACTAATATGGCAACGCTTAGTTTGCACTATTCCATGACGAAAACAGATGAGGAAAAGAGGGGAAACAATATGCTATTTTTGGTATTAGACGAGAAAACTAAGTGAAGAATTGTATCGAACGATGTGACGTAGATTATTTAAAGATCGGCTTTTGTCGACTTTGCTTTTTGCTTCGTGTTCTGAAGTAGATTAGAATTATGGATTGAAGAAATTTCGATACCCCACGGATAAATCGATCTGTGTTCTTTTTATCACCTTCGCAATTAAGTCGATCACAGTTTTTAATTTTGGGATGACAGCTTTTGACATCTTACACTTTGTAAGAACTAGTGGGTTGATAGAATTCGTGAATGTATAAACCTCTTTCAATATCGAATGCAAAATCTTTTGAACACACAACTGCCATCGACATCTTTAAAGGGAAAACAAAGGGAAATTTTGTTACAAAAATCATATATTTGCTACAATTAATTTACATATAAGGACTATCTAGTTTTGTTAATGATAAAAAGACAATAAAAAAGGGAAAGAGTTCAATTTTTATACTCTATGTTTTTAGATGGGCGCGGCTGATTTTCTCTTTTTTCAGAATAAAAACGGAAATTTATATGGTGTATGTGTTGTACTTTGTGAGTAGCAAGATAAAAGCACGGGCAGCAAATATGTTCACAGTTGTTGTTTTATAGCCGTGTGGGCGTTGTAGGCGTTTATTTTAACCGGTTTAGTCCATTTTCAAATTCGTTCCCAAATTTTGTAAGCGATATCTTCATTTTTGCGAACGAGGGAACATTTACCACAGATGTTACATAGATAGGCAGACGGGTAGACGGGCAGACGGGTAGACAGACAGTTTAACAAGCCGACACGCTTAGATGCATTCCGAATTTGAAACTGACCAAGAATTTATATATTTATATACTTCGACTTACTATAACGTTGGGCGTTGGGCGAAGTGAATATTTCCCCTTTGTGTACAGATAGTACATCGTTGTCCATAGAATTTACGTTAACATTTTTTTAGATTTATTTGCTGTGGTTTATGAGTAATGCCAGAAAATCCCATTTTCGGTCCCTTTTGAAAAATAGAGGTGTTCTCAGTTTACGTCGCATTGTAAAAAGCGTCCAATGTTTCAGCCAAATTTGAAGTGGATTGTCTCATTTTTGCGGCCAGAAATATGTTGGCAACAGGCATTATACAGACGAACAGAGAGACATGCTTAACTCGGTTGAGAATTTGATATTGATCAAGAACACATATGCTTTGGGCGAAATCTGAAGTGTTCTTATCGACGTTGCAAACATTTGCAAAATCTCCAATCTTTCGGTGATGAGTATAAAAATTCCAAAATTTTAGGAAACGAAACGAAAAAAGGTAATTAACAAAAAGTACTTTGGAACAAATAAAATTGGCATTGAAAGAAATTTCGTTGCGATAATGTCAACGAGAGATGTACGTAACGACGTTGGGACGTGGAAATGAAACCATTATAAAAAGTAATTTGAAAAAAAGAAGAGTACTAAAAGCCTCTAATGGAAATGTCAAAGGAATTAGTTAGTGTTGCGAGATGGTCTACTCAAATGGAAGAAGAAGAATTCAAGATTGATATGGAACTGAAAGAATTGGAGTTTGCAAATAGGAACAAAAGTATACAAATTCTACATAAACAATACTATATGTATATATATTTTTTTAATTCATTAAATCCTTTTCCCCTTATTTTTATGCCCATCACCGAAACATGGGACGTATGTTCAATTTGTCAAATCGTTTGCTGTATTCAGAAGGAAGCCTCAGACGTCCCACGAAATATGTATTCTTGATCAACATCAAATTCGAAAGGGATTTAATTATGTCCGTCTATCTGTCACTACAAAACTATGGTAAACATTCTCTCGATAGCAAAAACACAATAATCGACATTACATTTGACACAAAGATTATCGGTTCTGCACGCAAATTGGCATTGAAATTCACCCAAATCGAGTAAAGAACACGGCCACACGCAGCACAACAACCTGCAAAACCTGCAACCTCTGTTTTCAAAAATAAAATAAAATCTGGGTGTTATTTACAAACCACAACAGGCAAAACGAAGGCGATTTGGATTTATATTCTGTGGATGGTCTTGCACCACCTGTACAAAAATCCATAATATACGCCACTCCTACTCACTATCGTAAAAAATTAGAATTTCATTGTTTTATAAAAGCGTTTGCAACACCTAGAAAGAAGGATCAGAGACTCTATTGAGTTTATATTTTATTGATCAGCATCAAACAGTGATCGCAGCCGTGTATAAGTTTCGTGTATAAGCTTCGACATCGAAAATGATAATTCAAGTCTTTGTTAATTAAACTTAAAATCTTTCGCTTTTCGATTATAGGACACATATTTTAACGACAAAAAAAATTAAGGGCAGACAAGGCTGGAAAGAAAAGCTTATTATCAGTTAGAAATATTCAAATAAGTATTTATAAATGTCATCCAAAAAGAATAATTATTAAAAATTTACATTCGTTCAATTAATGTAAAAATGCAACTTTTAGGGTTTTTATTGCAATCCCTTATCATCAATGTATTCAAATAATCCCGAAAATGGGAAGGCGCAAAAGCTAACAGTACCTACGAGGCATGAACCTACGCTGCAATCCAAATCTGAAACGCTCGTGATCTGATCAGAGATATGTACAAAATAGATGAAGAACTCAAGAGGTATCTTAAAAAAAAGAAAAATTTTAAAACACACATGCCTACAAAGTACGTAGCCTTTTCGATTGTTAATATTAAGTGAACATGTTAACGTAAAGGACTTATAACCGCAACTCAGTGAAGGGTAATCCTTAAAATTCTTCACAACCTTTCGCAAATTTCAAAAAAGACTTAGTTCAGGTTTAACTTGTTGTGCTACCGAAAATTGAGGGCATATTCACTTTGTTAAAAGGAACTTCATGAAGTTTATGAGCTATATACATATGTGTTTGATTAACACCAATTTCTGAAACGATCTAAACATGTCGGTCTTTCTTAACCCAAATGAAGAATCGAATTAATTATGTTCATCTTATAATTTGTTTCTCCGTCCGTCTGCACAAACCCAGGATTAAATTTCAGGGAACTTAGTACTGAAAGTGTATATAATTCTACGTAGAATTAAATATTGAATCGATCTAGCTATGCCCGTTTGTCGACATATTCAGCTGTGTGGATCTGTCTGGTAAAGAATTTTTCGGCTGGGACCGTTAAGCTATCGGCAGAATTTTTGAGACACGCTTGAGGATATCTCTGATTACGAAAAAAAAGGTTGCGTTTTTTCCTCATTGTTTATAAACTAAAGATGATGTACTGACGAAAGTTTATACTTAATGGAAATATCGCCTACGCTCAGGCAATATTATTGCGTATTAAAATATCACATTGGTAGTTCTCTTTTTAGGAGTTTTCTACAATAAAAACGGTGCGTACAAAATATTCGGCTACAATCAAGTTTTTCTTCCTTTTCTATTTACCTAGAAATTGACGTTTATGTTTCGTACTGTTTAGCAACAAATTATTAGTTGCAGAAAGCGTACAAATTATTAAAAATATGGAAAAATTTTTGTTTAAATATCTTCGTAAATAAGCAAAATTGTCGCATTTTGTGTAAGGGAAATCCGCTTGCTGTTCTTAAATCTTCCCGGTGGCTCAATCCCCAGGTTTTAGAGAGTCCTGATGAGTATTAGAGGTCCTCTCCGTGCAGACTTCTCCGCTGGGGATTCACCTTCCGAGGAGGACCGATATTTAATTCCCTCGGAATTATTGAGGGCCCTACAGATAATGAAGTGTATATTGGTTGCCTGGTGCATGCATGATTGATATCTACTCCCTGTAATACTAAATCGAAGGTGGAAATAATTGGATAGAATTCAGGGTGTATGGGTAAAAACTGTGGAATCCACGGCGGTCAGGTTGCCGTCTCACTCAATTTCACATGCAACTACTTAGGCGGGTACGTGTGGCTGAGTGTGTGCAGTGGTTAAACACGGGCGTAGGTGTTGGTGCTTGCTATCAACCTTCGTGGGAAAGCTTGCACTTATAAATACCGCCGACGAAACTTCGATGGGAACAGGTATCTGCAAACATATAAACCCTGCATAATAATAATTAATAATTCTCATTGATAGTAGTTTCAAATATGTATGTAATAATATCGATCCCTGTGAGGAACCTAGGTGGAAGCAGGGTATGTATAAACTTGATTATGAATCATTGAGGGAACTTCAAATAAATTAAATGATTCGGTTTAACCAATGTGTGAGGCCTTACCACTCGGGTACGGCCCTTCGGGAAATACTCGGGGTGGTTTTGTTTATCCCCAAGCGCAGTGACTTCAAATAATTAGAGGCGCTTCGCCCTAACCAGAGGGCCACACCCAAATATTCATATCTGGAAGCTTAGTTTTGGACTAGACGTTCTCTCTCGTAGGATTGTCCTGCAAGCTGAGGAAAGAACTTGTCTGATAAACCATCAACGCTTGGGACTGTGTTCTTAAAGCTTAAAGAAAGCTGGAGTTTCTAGATAGGCCTCATCCCTCACTGGATAGAGGCACGGCCACATACGCCTCTTCATCTAGAACTCCGGGACTAATCGTCCTCGAGGCATCGTGGTGTCAACACCTCACGGAAGTGTACCGACGCCAAACACCTAGGGATACCTGTTTTTAAAGCTCGTAGCTTGATTTATGACCTGCAGATGTAATTGCCTTGAAATTAAAGGAACAATGTACCGTCAAGGAGGAATGCTGGAGAAGCATGGTGATTGTTTTTGTTTCCTTTTTGCATTTAATTAGACGGCCCTCTTTTAGACGAAATGTGATTTTAACAAAACAACTCAATACACTTGCATGGCTCACAACATCAATCACCCACTTCCTTATCATTTTTTTATCGTACAAGTCGCTCGCCAAAGTATGTGTAGCGTCCGTGAAATTTATGTTTGTAACAGTTGCTTTCGCCTCTTTCCATGTTTATTCGGTGTGACAGTAAGATTCTTCGTAAAAGTTTAAATTGAAAGGCACAGTTGATATCGTATATTTAAAAATAAAAAAAATCTTTATGTAAGAAACGTAGAGAATAGATTGCTGGGCAAGAAAACAAAAAATACTTTCTTCTAGATAAAGTATAATTCGCAGAATGTGTGCTTTATCAAAAAAAAAGTCCAGATTCAAATACGTTCATTCCTTCAAAAGTCGTCTTATGGTGCTGGAAGTTTTATGGGAAGCGTTCCCATCCTTAGTTTTGAGTGGACGCAAAGCGTTTGCAAAAAGTTAATAATGCACGTGGAAAAAAGGATATTAGCATATGCTACTTGGCTTTTTACAATGGATAGCGAATATCGATCTAAAATACAACGCACATATTCATCATAATTCAGCAACTATTGATAACAAGGAGTGATATGTCATCAATTAAACATCAATTACACTGAACGAATAGCGGAAAAATTGTACTCCGATGTTGTTGCAATTTATTACTAAGAAAACTATTTCCCCTATAATAGTAGCAGAATTCAAAGTCTACCACTTAAAGCATCAAATCTACTATGAACGATTTTTTACCCAAATCTTGATCATAGCCGAGACTTCCACTATCCAGGACTGGGCCCTTATTTTACTTTGTGGATTTATTAATATCGATATAGAATTTACATGATATATCAGACATGTTCATTATCTTAAAGATCGATGGATGCAAATCAGAATAATCAAAGAGAAAACAAGTTAGGCAATTATATTGGAATGTGACCAAATCTTTTACAACCATCCAATTTATCCTAAGAAAGAAAAAAAAAAGAGAAAACTAAATTTCCATACTCTATAATATTAGATGAACGTGGGTTATTTTTTTCCACTTTTGTAGAATACAGTTTATCTCGTGCTTGCTCCAGCTTGCAAGTAATGAGTAAAAAATACAGAAAGAAACTCTCAGCTTACTTAGTATTGTAAGCGTGCCGCGGCTTTTGGCCAATTTAGCCTACTTTAAATATGAAAGAAGAATTTGTAATGTTTCTGCCTGATTTGAAACCGATAGTTCCACATTTGCGGTCAAGAGAATAACAATCACTGACATTACGTAGATGGACAGGCGGACACCCTTAATTCGATTCAGAATTTTGCAAAGAATACGTATACCTTGCGACATCTCTATGACTTGCTTTTGGATGTTTGGATAAAATGAATGTATACTCACCTTCCGAATGCGGGTATAAAAACAAGTCAATTGGGAATGTTTCTCGTAGTGTTTACGGTATAACGTGGATTGACTATGACTTCGGTATGATTTTACCAATTTTTCTCGTTTATTTACATTGTCGTATTGTTATTCAGGACCGTGCATGATTCTACCAATGCTATTTGTTCACTCAAGAACTAGGATGAAAGAACCCGCAAGCGATAGGTAATCTTAATCGATTGGCTTGTATGAAGTGCATAAAAGAAGGGTAATCTTTGGATATGAAATAATGTGTAACTGCACACCATTTAGACCAATTAGATTACAAACTGCAAAATTGAAGCTAAACGAGAAGCTTTAACTATTCATAATAAAAAAATTTTAATAGTATATGTAAACAAATTATGAGCTAAGTAGTAAAAACAAAGAAAGTCCTATGCTACTTAAGCCATTTTTGTTATATGCAATGTCAATAAAATAATCAATTCACGCCAGTATCGGTTGAATTGCTTCCTCTGCTGGTGCATACAATATTACAACATCATGTACGTTATTATTAAATGCATGTGTACACAAAATTTGGAAATATAAAAACACTATGTGGCCAGTACTTGCTATTTCATCGCAAGCTGAAGAAGAAAGGAACGATCCATACATAGTTATTATGATTAGTTTTCAAATCCGATCAAAATGCTCATGTAACATTTCAAGTTAGTGTATTTTAAATACAACATTCGAATATGAAGACGTTTAAGGTGCCCCTCAGCGGCCAAGAAGTGGGTGCCGAGTTCCTTTGCAATTCCAAAGCGATTAGATGTGGTTTGCTCTCTAACATGGAGCGCAGATCGTCATTATTGCCCAGATTAACTATCTTTGAGACGGAAATCTCTGGAACGGAATCTCACAGACCATCTACGGCAGGTCCGAATATTTAGAACTTCACTTCCCAACGTGTCACACAAGTTTTCACAAACAACAGACGCATCGCTTCCTTTCTGGAGCTCATACCATATGAAATTTCCTATTGCATTTTGTTCACTTTGCACTTTGCAATTAATTAACTAGAAGGTATTAAAAACAGTTCTCTTACATTGCAGAAGGGGTATGATAATATAATAAGAGCCTGAATGATGCATTCTGTTTGCTTGTCTTAACCCCGAGAAGTAACATACGACCGAACTTTCCCGCCAACATATTATATCGATTTTATGTGTATGTTGATGTTAGCCTTAAGACGTATGAAATATTCCCTACTTGTTCTTTGCTACCTTTTCTTAAGGTACTATTAAGCCGGAAATGATTCGTTGCTCATATTGTGCGTTACATTCGCCAATTCACACAAAGGTTAAATTTATATATGTGTGACAAATATATTGATATTGTGCAAGGGCTTGTCTTGGTACCACATTTTTTTTCATTTAGTTTCATTTCATGTATAAAACTTTTTAAAAAAAATTTGGTTCTGCATGACAATTGGCATTTACTTTGTTCTTATTTTTGTTTTTTCTGAAAAAAATAAGAATAAGAATAAAAAAAAAAAATGAGAATGTACATAAATATAAACAAAATTGTCATAAAATTTCATGGTTCAGTTATTTGCAAATTGCTTTTATTTTGAACCTGTATTCGCGTTGGCTTAAAAGCATAAAATTCGGTAACTCGGTGCTCGTGTTAAGGTGTTGCAGGTGCAAAGTTGTTTTGATTTCATCGAAATGAGTTCTGGTTCATAGAATTCAACCACGTTCTGGTTGTTATTTTCGTTTCTAAGTAGTATGCAACACGCTCATCCAGTTAATAACAAAAACTACAAAATATAAAAAACAGAATAAAATATAAGGAAGGAATAAAAAGAAGTTAAAAAATTGCAAAAATAAAATAAAATAATGACCGACTATAGCGTGTCTCGGTAAAAAAATCCGGAGAACCTAACCAAACGTATATTGAGTTCTTTGTCTGATGTGCCTTAACGCTGTTAGCATAACGAGATGTCATGTGCACACCGAAATGTCACTTGAGGTATAAAGAGCAACAGCAGCGGTAACCATAACCACAAAACAATATCAAGAACATTTAAGACAATGATGTTAAGCTTACAATGGTAAATAAACGGCGTAGTGGTGTGGCTGAAATGCATCGCTGCGATTGTACGTAGAGACATATGTATTCAAGTGTTGTTAGCAGTAATGTTGTTTTGTAATTTGGAGAACTTTTTTATGCTTTCCTCTAAAGTTGCGGTTATGGTCTGACAATTCTTGTAATCTTGACTGCCATTCATTTTGGGAACTAATCTTTGATGCTATTGTTCAACTAAGAAGCAGATGAAAATTAAACTTTTCCCTAATAATACTAATTATAATCAAAGGCTGCAACGAAAATGTAATTAATAAAAATTAAAAATTGTAAGATTTATCGCATTTCTTCCATCTTCTTCCGCCTACAAAGAGATTCAGTTGTTTGCGCTGTGATATGCATTATTATGATAGAAAATGGTTCGTCACAGCGATTTGTTTTCTTTTGTGCTTTCGTTTGATGTTTTGAGGACTTCAGATAAATAGCTATGCTTGAAGCGCGTTCGATCCTTCAAGAGGTCTCAAGCACTCACCGTCTTTTCATAGTCAAAGTCGATTATTCGATGTTTGAAATTTTATTTGACGCATGATACGTGAACGTCCACGAATTAATTCCATTTTCCAACTGAACTATTAAACCCAATGGCAATAAAAATACAGGCGTCCTTATGATGGGCATGTTAAATAAATGTTATACATCGAAAACGACCTATGTCGATAAAATTCTTCTAATTGCGAGAAAGGGCTTCATTTGATTAGTCATTCGTTGCTGTAATAGCGTCTAGCAACTAAGTAGACGTATGTATTGTCGATCGCCGTGTGATCTCAGAACGATTTAGTTTTTTCCATTTTTCCTCTCCTTACCACTTACTATATAAGGCCGCTACTGAAACCTTCTGAATTGGAAAGAATAGGAAGAGAAAGTCTACTCAACACAATCAGAATTTAAAAGTAAATATTAATCTCGCATATGTATGATTAGGGGAATGGAGAAAATAATGCAATTGGTCGAAATATTTTGTTGAATTATTTGATTTTTGCTTTTCTTGCTGGCATATTTTCTTTTTTTTTGGGCAGATTTGTTATAAATGAATTGAAGCATAAGTGGGTTAGCTTTAGACGCTCCACCAACACTGACAAGTCTATTATACCATCGATCTTTAATGTGCGCTGAGAAGCACAATTATTTCTCTATGATTTTACTACGAGTGCTATAGTAAAAACTCCATTATATATGTGTATTGTGAGAATTAAAGAGATATGTTTGACTTTTTCAATTCATGTCAATTACGTTTACTCGGACTTTCGAATATGATCAACTTATTGTCATGAAATACAAGAATGTTAGAAATCGAAAGACATAATTTTTTTTACTTTTCCTATGAAAAGGAACTAAAATACGTTAGAGCGAGGATGCGGGTTCTCATAAAAAACCAATTAAAAAAATCTCGATTTTACGTGTTTTACAACTTAATTTAAAGTTTAAACTTTCCATGAATACATACGTGCGTAACATATACTGATGTATGTAACGAACCAAACAGTTAAACCGAAACATTTTGTTAAAATCGAACACATACGAACGAATGAATTGTTTAGTAGCTAAGAAAGTTTACAAAATTTTTCTTTAATTTCCCTCGTGTTAACGAAGTAAGTTTGTTTTATAAGCAATTTTGCGCTTTTAAAAAGAAATTGAAGTGTAATTAATTTGCATACAACTTTTAAAATTAAACAACTAATCAGATCATTCGTACAATCAACTACATAGTACTTATCCTATAGCTTTCACTTAACAATCGTATCGGTTCTAAGGATATCGCCTGAGGCTAGAAACGAAGACATTCAATTTGAAAAAAGCACAAAATTTGCAAAAATATATTTATTTCTCACAACGTCTCGACGCACTTTATCCGAATAGATAATATAGCTTCGCTTTATGGTGAGAAATGTCGACTTGCTTAAAGTAGCTTTTGAAAATAGACTGCATTTTCTTTTCTAAATCATTTTTTTCAGCTAAGAAGTAGAAAACAAATTGTAAGACAACATGTGGTTAATATGATGCACGAGGACACAATTCGAGCTTAAACGAAGCCTTTTGCGAGGGTCGTCAGAGTAGTTCGTAAAGCGTCGTTTAAACTTTCTCATTCAATATTTTATTGTCATGCATAGAGAAGCGCTCTACCCCAGGGTGGAGTTCAGACTCGACTTTTCAACTGAAGAGCATGTTTTTCAGTTTTGTTATTTAGTTTAATGCGACCAATCAATCAATCAGAGAAGTGTCTTTTGTTCGTGTTACACACTAATTGTCAGAAAGAAGTGAGGAATGAGAAAGAGATAGGGAGGTGGTGACCGCAGCTGAGCTCCACTATACTATGGCTATAAAAAATGAACTCCGCCGCACTTGAGTGATTCGGACCCGCGAACGCTGACTTGGTAGCCGCGATTCTCACCTGCTCGGCTACTCATGTGGATTAGATCACAAGAACGATCAACATTTTCCGTGCTTACAAATTCACTGAAGGCGTTCATTATAGACACCTGTGAAACAACTACCATATACAATATAGTGTCTACAAGTTTTATATGACTTGTAGTATCTTTTAGCATCCTCAAGCTCTCGATCTTTAGATCGATTGCAGCATTTTTCTCAAACAGCAATTACGAGGTTTTAGGTAAGACTTCATTTACCAGTATACTGTAAACAAAAGTGACAATTGTCACTAAGTCTAAATTAAACGGCAACGTGTTATCATAAGCTGTTATTATTTAATTTAATAAATGATATTTTTTTAAAAAATGACTAGGTTTTGTATATTAATTTGTGTTGTGATTCCTACACTTCAAACTATTTTACGCCGATAAAAGGCGTAAATACAAAAGGTACATAAGCAAACATGAGCCAAATATTGAAATAACTTATCCAGTATAAGTAAATTATTGAAAAAATTGATTGTTCGTATACAATGATAAAATTGAGTGCATTGGATAACTTGGCAAGTATAGAGATCAATAAAAGATGAGAAAAAATGTTAAACAGAATCCTGCCATGTAAGCAGATGTGTTCAAAGGTAAGAAATTATGCGATGTGGGTATTGCAAATTAGACAAAAATAAAAATTTCTTGAGTTTTCCCTACCACTGGCTCTTTCAACTTTCGTCCTTTCGATTATCTTGAAATTTCAACTACACATAAAGTTTTCAAATTGATAATAGCTTTTTTAAAAACCACTTTTCTGATCTAATTAGCCAATGTTTACTAGAGTTAGAGTTTTCAGAAAATTTTCCGGGGTACGGGGTTCGATGTCACCGTTTTGTTCATAAAAAAATTGGAAAATAATGTTAAGATACCGTAAGATTTGTTCTGTCGCAAATAAAATTCCGAATGTTAATGAATCCTTTTGTTTGATTTTTTGTATAGATTTACAGCCATATGATAGGCATTGTGACCGACGAACAGGCATAATAAGTGGTGACTGTGTTTTCTTTTTGTATTTTTTGAGACCTTGTGTCAACTTTGTATTCTGAACCAGTAGCCACAATAGACGTTTTCAATATTAATTTTTTGCTAAAACAGAGTTGTTAAGTTACAAAAACCTTATTGTACCGTATCTTACATTTAAGATAATAATGCGTCTGAAGTCGATGCTGTTTCATGCGCAATTAAATACAAATCTTAATTATTGAATTTTTCAATTATAAAGCCATACGAGTATATCGTCCATAAAAGGTTCCACGCCAATTTTTTTCTAAAACAGAGATGTTACGAACTCTGTAAAACAATCAACAAGTAAGAAAATTATATTCGATCGTGACCGAACCTTTTATATCCATAAGCGTTATTTTAAAAGAGATTAAAAAAAATATTCTATAATATCTAGCGGGCGCAGCTGATTTTTTTTATTTTCAGAATAAAAGTGGAATTTATATGTGTTGTTGTTTGTGGGTAATGAGCAATACAAAAATTTTTATACGTTTTGAAAAACAGAGTTGTTCTCAGTTTACGGGTCTTTGATCGGTTTCGCCCATTTTCAATACCAAACTGCGTACAAGAACTTATAATGTTTTTGCCCAATTTGAAGTCGATTGCTTCATTTTTCCGGCTAGAAGAATGTTTACAACAGACATTACCCAGACGTACAGATAGACAGACGGATTCTGAATCGGTTCGAAGTTTGATGCTGGTCAAGAATATATATACTTTGTGGGGCTCGCTGAGACTTTTTTCTTGGCATTGCAAAAGTTTCGACAAAATGCATATAACCCCCATATAAAAATTTCATGTTACTCGTAACTTCTGCAAGCTGCCGTGAGAAATAAACGTGGCAAAAATTTAGATTTGATGCAAAAGTAGTTAATTAATTACAACAATAAATAAAATGTTAATAATAAGGTAACATATGTAAAAAAAACAAACCCTGTTAAGGATGGGGGCAAATTGGATAAATATATGCAAATGCAAATGCAAATAAATGCATACATTTCTTGACCCATATAAAAAACCACATTCGGCTACTGGAAAATAAATGTCGTCACATTTCACACATCCAATTAATCTGCCAGTGCATGACCGTTGACTCAATGGAATCTAATAATTATTATTTAGACATTTCTGATACGATCCGTTAATCAGAAAGAAAACTCTGCCTAAATTTTTAACCCTAAGCATACCACGTGTTTTAATAACAAATCCTATCATGATGGTCTCAGACACTTATGAGAATCATGAAAATAATTAAAATGTTATGTTTTTGTTTATAATTTTAATTCTTTTATATATACAAAGAAGGTATGTTATATAGACACAAAACATTACATATGGACCATATATTTTTTGATTACGAAGTGCACGCATAAAAAATTTTCAAAAGATAAAAAATATTTATTGTTTGTTGCAAACATTCCTGCATAAACTTTAAGTCAATTCGTAGCTCGTGAAGAAATTGTGGAAAACGTTCTAAAATGCTACGTAGAGTATGTCAAGGCATCTCTCAAATTTTTTTCTCGATTGAGTCCTTCCTGTCCAGGGTTCCTTCCTGAGCATGCGACTGTAAGTCTCATTGTGTTATAATAATACAATTATTTATTATGTGACTCCAAATCCTTTATAATATTCCATAGCAATATCTAGGTTTAAAGAAGTAAATGTGTAAGTTGGTAAAGCCCCTTTTTTAATATTATAAATTTTTTATATACACCTCCTCTTCCTTATTAGTTTATAAAATCATATAAACTTACTTGAAAGTATCTTTTCTTCCATTTCGTTGTATCTGTCTTTCAAAGTTTCCTTTTCAATTGTTACAGTACAATGATATGTTATAATAACGTAAATTTTTTGTGACTTAGTCACTAAACGGTCACAAATTTATGATTATATTTCAGAAGTTTCAAAAATCAATTTAACTTGACTGGCTTGATCTTTTAAGTCATACAAAGATAACGTCAAACCTTAAGCAGATATGTTACTATTGATAGCAATCTTCTAATATCTTCAAAGTCACTGTAGTGGCGAATTGGCAGCAAAGTTAGTAGTAGATGTAATAAACAGATACATTTTGGAGCAGAACTAAACGATGGTTTGGTATGTCGGCCTATTGTCATCAAGAAGCGTAAAGAAAACTTTAGTTGTACCACAGAGACAACTAACAAAAATCTCTGGTCCGCAATTAACGACACATAGAAATTAAGTTTTAAGCTCTGGAATTGTTAGGTGATCATCCAAAGGTACGTAACAATTTTATCCGGCACTATATAGATAAGTTTGTACATTCTGGCGTAGCACAGTCGCAAACATGAATAAGATCCGACTTCATTAGGCATATTGTATCACTAGCTATATAAAAGCAATGTTGTGCGATAGTGATAGCCGCATTCGAAGGATTTTTAGTATTTTCATTAAGACAATTATAAATTGACGCTAATCATTACAGGATAGGATATTTAATGATTCCAATAAGGCATTGAATGAAAAGACAAAAATTAGGTTAGATAGAAGTATAAAGATATCATATCAGAATGTCACGTCAATAACAAATATATATTCCTTGAAATTTTGTAAATGTGTGTGTATTACAAACAGACTCGCAAAGTTAATATATTTTGCGTTGAAAGGTATATATATATTTATATACAGGAAAGAAAAAAAACCTACAAAATAAATTCACTGCTAATGACGGATAAGAAAACTTAAGGCGGCAAATCAAAGTGTAATCAACATGTTTGTTTAGTGTTCTGTAACAAAGTAAGCAAGAAAAAAATGCTCAGCTTAATTGCGCAAGAAAATAAAATTAACTACACTTGCACATGTTCTTATACAACAGGTTCATCGAACATAATTTGACAGTTTCAGGTGTAAAAGAAGAAGTAGGAAAAGAAGAACAGCATAAATAATTCACACAATTATCAACATAAAGTTCTAACAAAAGAAAAGGGAGCAATGGGAAAGAGAAGGCCAGAGCAACCGAGAACTAAAGATGGTATGAGATCGCGAAGAAGAGTAGGAAGGACAAGGAAGGAAAAAGATAAAGAAAAAAAAAAGAAGCAAAGTACCTATCAGCCAACTGCCGAAAATAGTATGTCTTTATAGTTTGTTCGGTACAAACCATTTGTAGTTTTATTGAACAAAGTAACGGTTGAGAATGGCCGAGCCATTGACTAGTATTAGTAATTGTAAAAGAAAACAATGGCAATAATTTGCTGTTGTTGTCGTTGCTGTTAGGTAGATGACTTGACTTGACTTGACTAAGTCCACGATTAAATTACTGGCTAGCTGGACACATAGTCATTTAGACAGCAAGCATTGTAACCAGCAGACTATGTCCACGGAGACAGTTAAATATATGACGCGCGATAGAATTTCAACAGCCTCTGATGTGCCCTTAATGACGACGCCAAACAACATTTGATGACGCCACGGCGAAACACAAAAGAGACCAGAAATCAAATTTGTAGCGTACGTAGTTGAAAGAAGTAAAAAAAACTTAATGCCACATTATAAGTGTTGCCATTAAATGTCTGAGGCTAACCGCTTTATAACGCCCTCAAGTGCATCAGACATTGCTTTTGTTTTTTCGGCTTATATTGTATTACTATTGCTTTACCGCCGTAAAAATTAGTAACATGTGTAATGGGTAAAGTGTACAACTTGAAGTGCCCAACTGTACAACTACAGCACATGGTCTGTACAGTAGCTGAAAACAAGGCGGTTTCTTCTAATATATACACTTTGTACATTCACGTATAGCAGTAGAAGAATTAAATAAGAATGTTCATATGAAAGAAAATATTTCTCGTCAACAAATTACAAACATATACACATTTTGCATTAATTGTTGGTTTTGTTAGAGTCCAAATAGAATTTCACTTTTAATTTATTTCCTGTTTCACTTTTTATGACAGTTTTCTAACAAAGTGCAAGATATCGAACTTCAAATGCCTACGTGCTCTGTTTATTTGACAGCTACTTAACCTGTTAAGGAAATTATGTATTATGTAAAAACGTTAACGGAAGTTTTGAGTAAACTGCATTTTTTTTTTTTATCATACGGATAAAAGATGACGATTGTGTTCTTCACTTCTTGTATTGAAAGGATGCACAACATGTTTGATTCAAATTATACGAAAGCAATGGTGTCTGCGTTTCACAACCCGGTCATATCAGAATTCGCCTCAACGTAAACTGCATTTTGTGTAATTAATGCACATTTTTTTAAAGCAATATACAGCAAACTATCAAATTTCAAAACAAAAAAAAAAAAAATGTGAAAAAGTGTCCTGTCGTTTAAGTATGAAAGTTAATGCCACACTTTTTCAACAACCTTTATGTTGCCGCTACTTAAAATGCGTGAGCAGAGTTTAGACCCTTCGTGTGCTTTTATGTACATGCTGTATATACAAGCACATATGTATCTTGCGTATTCAATGTGGTCATATGGTCGATTGAAGTGTGCTAAGTGTTCAATTTGAGAAGATTATGTCAACATTGTGCACGTAACTGAGAGGTAGTGGAAAAGAGCAGGCAGAAAAAAGTTCACACTGCAGAAAACTTGCATATGTCCTAATTTTTTTGCTCATTGGTCGTTATTGGTGTCATGTTTCTTTAGGGTGTGACCAAGTGTCAATAACACAATTCTTGCGGTAAAATAAATCTGTTGCATAAATTTTCTCTCTTAAAAAGATGGACAATTGTTTATACAATTTTTTCAAAACCTTCGAGTATTCACGAAAAATAAATCTTGACATTTGCCGACATAAGGCTTTTCAAATTATTATTTTAAATCGTAACTAAAACTTTCCATTGCGGCGAAAAATTTGGAAATATACTTATCAAAGAACAGAAATAATGCTTTATTATATAAACATAGTTTTAAATTCATCCCAAGTCTTTTTATGGCAACATTTATACTATGTGCAATTATTTAATAATAAGGAGAGATTGGTTAGTTACATTCAATGTGGAATGAATTCGTTTTGGACTTTTCCATCCAATTATTTTTGAGATCATAATTATTATTTAAATTGGCGAGCCGACAGATTCGCAGACACACCTAACTACAACATCCAGGCAATGATTCGACGCAGGTTATGATTTCTCAAAACGTACAAAGTATATTGAAAGGATGCACAACATTCTAAAGAGGAAAAAGAACTTTCAACAATAACACATTCTACTGCCGTCATCTCCTGATGTGTACATCTTGGCTTCGTGGCAATTGGATGTATGGAGCTCGAGGAACATGAGCGACATTTTGTTTTTTCCATCGCTATAAAAGCGAGCATTAAGCAAAAACTCAACGCTTGAAAATCTTTACCGAAACGCCTTAATACTTAGTTGACAAGAAAGTCCGTGTACTCAATATGTTGGACAATCATAATTTTTGATAATTGATAATGCTGGAAAGAATTCTTTAAAGACCAATGCAACTCGTCACTCAAGTAAACGGGAATAGAATAGAGACTAGAGTATATATAAAACCAATCAGTCAATTTATTGAACTTTGACTGAGCGTTTAACTCTCCGAAATGTCTTCTAATGTTTTTTTCCGCACAAATTGCTTTATGATTGAAAATTGTGCAGAAAACTCTCATTTTAAATAAAAATCACATTTAAGTCATCAATTACTCTTTGCATTTGTCTGATTTGTCATGATTTTATTTCTATCCGTTAATAAAATGCCTTTGCTGATGAAAGGGGAGTATCAAACGGATGTAGGGAAGACCCTATGGGAATGTCGTATTTTCAAAAAGTCCTCTTTACTGTAGAAGGCACTTTGCAAAGCTTATAAAACTGGGTTCTATCAGTGTGGTATCGCCGTTTACGTTAAATACTTGTTTGAGTTTGCCTCAGCATTAATGAAAACAACGATTAGTTATTTAATTATGTCATTTCAATGCAAATGTCTTTAAATAGCTGGCGTTTAGGAGAAAAACACTTTGTGTGATAGTTGTGGATAATGAAAGCCTGTAGTCTGTAGCTATTATTTTTTTTATAGTAAGAACGAAATATTTCGATTCAAAAGTGAAAAAAAGAGAATACATTACTGCCACGCTCAAGTGTTAAGAAAGGAAGATGCAACCGATAAGTTTAGATCATCTCTGACACTCGCATACGGACGCGGTACGATGCATTTCTTTCATTTCTTACATGTCTTACGTTTTGTTATGAAATGCCTATTAAATTTCATACTTTATCTGCTTATCTCAAAAATTTTTCAATTATAGCATTGTGCTATAATGTATAGGAGTTGGCTTTTTTTAAAATTTCACTGAGTTTGTTATGATTCATAGTTTAGCTTTTGTTTTATAAAAACGCATTCATGCATTATCTGAACGGTGTAATGGTATTCTTTTTGGATAATTTGCAAATCGTCTGCTGTCTCAAGACAGGAGGCGGTACCGTTGCAATGATTGAGAAGAAGAGTTTTAAAAAAAATTTTACAAGAAAAGTGTTATTTTTAAAATAACAAAAAAATTTCAAAAAAACCTCGAAAAATTAGAAAACTGTTTAATTCTTTCCCCACATACCTAACCATCCGTTACAGGTCGTGAGTGCAGAACTAATGATCTCCGAATTTTCCAAGGAGTGGAAATGGAAACAGGACTCCTCTCTTGCATATAATAATCTTCGACCGAATAGCATCCTACCCTGCTTTTTCAAAGTTATGGAGAATATCGTGAAGAAAAAACTTGATTCATTCTTGAATAATTGAGTGATACTGTCTAGTTCGGCTTTCGGCCTGCATGTCGAAACTTTTAATCTCCACCACGGAATCCATTAGGGGTAGCATCAATGTTAGTAGCAGCCGTGTTTTTGTCACTCTCTAACAAAAGCATTTGACACTAAGCTTATTAACAAATTGTATGATAAACCCAACCTCCAATATTCAAAGGTTCGTAAGCCAATGTGGTCATATATTTCGGATCGTAAACAGTTTGTTTCTGTGAATGACTCTAACACTTTCTTAACTAAAGCTATGCCTGCTGTACCGCAAGATTCCATTTTGGGCCCCCTATTGTGTAATCTCTTCGTAAATGATTTTGGGGGTATGGGGGTAACGATAACGATTTGTTTGCGTGTTCACATGACGTCTTTTTGCTTTATACAGATGATGCAAATAATTTTCATTGGTTCAAAAACAATATTAATGAGTCTTTAGCAATTGTTAAGTCGTGGAAGATAGATAATACGCTTTGGGTTAACTCCATTAAGACTAAAATTTTATTCTTCAATTCTCCCCGCGATGGATTATTCAACCTCAATATAGAAATGTCAGGGAATTCAATTGATCTTGTAGATTCAATCTAAGCAAAGTCTTGGAGTAACACTTGATCGTAAACTCAACTTTGGCTACCACATTGACAATGTCTCTGCTGAAGTCTGTCTTACGCTCCGAAAACTGTACAATCTAAATTTACATCTGCCTCGTAAGATTAAACATGCCATTGCGCCTTCACTCCTCATAACACATGTTAACTATTGTATTGAAGTCCTTTCTTAAATTAGCTTCAAAGTATTATTTATCGTATAATGCGCTTTGTTTATAGCGTCAAACTTACAGCACGTATCCCCGCTAACACACATTCTTTTCTAAAATTCTCCTTTCTCGATTATTCAAAATTCAAGTTGCTTTCCATTCAAACTCGACCTCCTGGCTTTCTAATTGAACGACGACAGCTCTCTAGATTGAATAGCAACCCTTTCACCACCTCATACCTGGTCAGGCAAATGATCTTTTACGTGGAATGACACCACTAAGTCTGAAATTCTTCGATGATTCTTTGAATATGTTTAGAAGAATATTGGCCGCACGGCTAACCTCATAATGTATATTTTGTTGCTGGTAGAAATTGATGGTTACCGAGTTTATGGAGCAGTATGATTACATTAGCAGCCATCGTGCTGACTTGTATACTCACTTATGTTATAGTTTTTTTTTCACATGAAATGTATCTATGTAGCTATGTAATAGAACTACGACTTTACAGGTGTTTAATAAAAGAACAAGTGAAATGAGATGAAAACTAATAGTTGGTTAAAAAGGAGGAGGACAAATATCACGTTAGATGTCAAAGAAATTGTGTCGCATATTTACTCTCATTTTCAGTTAATTTAAAAACACATAAATCCAACATTTTTTGATTATCTTATGATAAAAAATAATGATCCGAGGATCTTTATCGTAGGAAATGAGAGAATCTACTAATACGTTTTCGATATAGTTTGTCTTTTAGTGGCGATCTTAAAAATATGAATATATATATTTTTTGGATGACTAATTAAAGATATTTATCTTACAAGGCCATTTATTGAAATTGTGAAAACCCTGAACAGAAATTAAGGCATACATCGATCAATAAACGGAGAGTGGTCCTCGTGCGTGAATATGTAAATATCACGTTTTAATTATCTTCATTTTATCTTTCCTTGAAATATGTCATCTTTAGATTATGGCTGGGATTAATATATTAATTTTATAATTGCTTAAGTACATATTCCTGTTTAATAGCCAGACAAAAAAATGCATCGAGATTATATTTTAAATATATATTCAATACCAATTTACTTTATAATGTGTGTCAGCTACGCACGCACAGATTGATGTGCATATTAAACGTTATAAAGCTAAACAACACGTTCCTTATAAATATAACACTGCATAATGATGAAATTATCATCTCTGGAAAAACACTCATATAAATCATCGTCTGTACCCAAATGTATATATACACACGCATATATAGGTATGCGTACGCATTGTCTCTTTTCAAGTGTGTTACATATATATACACGTACACAGGTATTCAAAGAGGACGCGATAAGACGAGAAATTATTTTGAGTCAATTTCTATCAAAATTACTTGAAACTTAAATGCGCACCTTGACAGCTTTATATCGCAAATGGCACGCAAAGCCCAAACAGCAACAATCAGAATATGTTTACTGGTAGTGTTGTGCTAGCGATGGTGCTGACAAAGAGCAGCAAAATGTTGTGTGGTGTGCAGCACAAGCTGTTAGCTGTGAGTCAATTTCCGGATTCACAAAGATGTTAAGCATTCATTCAATTCTTAGTTTATCGTAAGGCCAAAAGCATGACGCGATTTTTAAGTTCGCACAATTTACATAGCAGACATTCTAAAGAAAAACTCTTATCTCTGCATTTCACAGCGTTGACACATAACGCTACACCGTCTCATATAGCTGTATAGCTAGTGACCAGGGAAAAAGCTCTTACAATTTAGAATTATAAGGTAGTGGCAGCTTTAGAAATTACTTTACTACTACTTTACCGTTTAATCAAGATGAAAATGCTCATACACTTACTTAATTAAAATAAGGCTGTCGTTGCGGGTATTGCTGATGATACTGTAGTTCAACATGGTTGAGCGGTAATACGCTCAAATATAGCCATGAGTTAAGTGCCATAGTACGTAAGTGTAGACATGAGTAATCGTTTAGCTAATTAACATACGGTGCGTTTGCGTAGTAAGCTCCACCGAACATTCGACTAAAGATTGGCAAATTAGAAATGAAGTTATTTCAATAGCCTTTTTTTTCTTTGCTTCTTTCTTTCTTTGGTTCTGGTTATTTATTTATAAGTAAAAGCAAAAAATACCTGAAATATCTGAGAATATTCTTTAAATTTTTTCTTTGCTTTCATTTTCCATTTTAGTCGGTTTTCTTTCGATGGCTTTGTTTTTATTTTGTCTTGGTTTTTAACTGATGTTTCGTTTAACCATCATCTCGGCAGTTTTTTGTAATTTAAAATTGTTCTGTGATAATTTTGGCATTTCTCAGATAAGCACACCAGTAAATGACAAATGTAGCTGAAGAAAATTAAAATGTTTAAATAACTGGTTAAATTGAACAACAAAAACGATATAACAGCAACAGCAGCAGATGCTATTAAAAATGAGAGAAAAAACAACTAACCACAAATGTAGTTGTTAAACACACTTGTTGCCTGCACACTAAACCGTTCCTTATCGAGAATGACTTTTTTCTTTGTTTTTTTTAGCAAACGCGCGATCACTGCTTTATAAGTTTCCGTTTGGATTCGTGCCAGCGTGCGTGTGTGTGCCTGTCTGCATGTGTTCAGTGCTCATTTGTTTTTGTTGCGTATTGGATGACTGTTTCATCATATCGTCACTGCGCATTTGCTTTGCAGTCGGAGGCTGATATACTTGTTCGCACTACCATACCCATTAACGACGCCCACCGTATTTAATTTTGCAGCATTTTTTTGTTCGCAAAGAATTCAAATTTAAATAAAGCTTTGTTCGATACCCAGCACCCAACATACATAAATCGTAATCACTTAATAAAAAATTGTACATACTTGAGTTGTTTGGTATATACATATGTAAGAAACATAGCAAACACATAAAACTTTAATGTTAAAATAATTTTTTTTTTCATTCAAAATATCCACTCTGATCGCCGATACACTTTTGCTTACTCTGCATTAGCTGTTTTCAAGCTATAAATACTGAGAGCATAAATTAATTGAGATAGGAGGACTGCATGGGGGATTAGTGAATGGCCAGCTGCTTAACCGGGTAGATAACGAATTGCAACCTCTAAATCGGCGTTCGCGTATTCAAATCTCAATGCAGTAGACGATATGGTGCTTGTAGCTATAGTAAGTGCTCAGTTGGTAAAGCAATAACATCTACCGATTTGACTGAGAACGGCACTCGCTATCTCTTTCCTCATTTCTTACTGATCAACACGCTCTTGCATCTTTCCCTGGTCTGTTAATAAGGCTGATTAGCCATATTAAAAGAAAAAAAAATTTGAATCAAACCCACGTTCTCAATTTTCTATACGTCTACATTTGTGTCGAAATGAAATTTTTTATCTCACAAAACTAAAGCAATGTTGCAATCCTTTATACCTTACAAAGTACTGATTGGCTGTATACTTTTTCCAAGTCCTCTTAGTAGTAAGTTGTACTCATCCTCTTTGTGCAGCTTTTCACGGTTAGGATATACTAGCGCGGAACTAATTAATTGCATGGCAAACAAAAAGAGAAATGCTGCACGGCTTTGCTTACGCTCACAGTTCCATCTCTAAACAAATAGTCGCCATATGCTCACGCATTTATTTTTATTCAAAAATTTTTACTTTTCCTGTAGTTAACTAATGTTTCGTAAAGGACGTAGCCTTTTAATTGAAAAATTTGCTTATATCCATTGCCATGAAACTCTCCACATTTCATCCTACGACAGCAAAAAAGTCAAATGTTGTCAAATATATTCATTAAAATTAATCAAAATATATTAATTAAAATTGATATTTCGTATGTCCGGTCTGCATTTTAGTGTTTCAATTAACGAAACACCTTCGGGTGCAGGTGCATTCTCTTTTCTGCTTTTAGAATTCAAAGCTTTCTTTAAAAACTGCTTTATGAAGATTTTCGCAGTATTCTCCAAATATGATTTATAAATAGCTCCCTTCGTTCTTGTTAGCTTTACTTTAGCTTTTGTATCGTTTTTTATATATGATGATAGAATCAAGGCTTATCTGTAGTTATCAATCAGCGCACAATATCAACTGAAACCTTCTTAACAACTTAGGTTGGCAAAGTATTTTTTTATACATTAAACTATTCACTTTTGACTGGCATTCTTCTCAAAAGAATTTCTTTCTTTCACCATCACTGGCTCTGTTGTGGAATTTTCAACTCGACGGGGATTAAGTGAACGTAGCCCGATTGGATGGTGGTTAACTGGACAACGAGCGACAGCACATGGATTAAGGTAAATAAAATAGCATGTATCCAGCTGAACGGTGGGCAAAACAAGGAGGTCGACTGGACGGGGATCAGCTCAAAGCAGTGGTTAACAAAAGTCAAGTCGTACGACGCGGAGGAGAATAGTGATACCGCCTTCTGAGACTTATGAAAGAAGGTACGCTTCTCCGTTGGACTCCATCATAAGCTTGTACCAATTTTTTATATCTTGAGAATAAGTTAAATATCGAATAAATGCTAGATTTAAAAATTAGGGCCAAACATTCGGGACTATTACTGCTTTTCGATAAGGCGATGAAAACAATATGACTTAGTCCTGCAACGAAATGTCAATTCCACATTTTCCAACTTTCTTGTACAGCAGTCAAAGGATGAAAA
Source organism: Glossina pallidipes (assembly GCA_000688715.1). Lineage (NCBI taxonomy): Eukaryota > Metazoa > Arthropoda > Insecta > Diptera > Glossinidae > Glossina > Glossina pallidipes. The sequence continues at coordinate 744,330 of KK499851.1, read as the reverse complement.
GTCCAACAGCCAAAGTTGAACGTAATTTGATAAGTAAATATTTCACGTTTTTTTGAAATTTTTCACTGTCAACTTAAGTTATATAACAGATTCACAATAAAACTAACAGATTCTTCAAATTTATTATATATATTTAATAATACTTATTGCTTGGAAGAAAGTGTATTTGTTTGCCGGGGTATCGACAAAAGGCAACTTATAATTATTTTCGTAGACTTTATTTGCTTAATAGTAGGCGTCCCAAAATGTCGCGGATGTTCTTTTGTCGGACAAGAACGATTTGTAATTGAAAGTTTAGCATTTTCTATTAATTGACAGCCACAACTTGAGGTATACCACAGAAAGTGATGTGTGAAATAATACATCTCGGACAAATGGCCTCCAAAGCTTCTCTGACATATAGGTAAACTTTTGCTTAAATTTTCCATGATTGATGTTCCGTTTTGTGCAAACGTCATTGTTACGTTTATCACCGCTATTAGCCGAAAGTTGGGCAGACGGGCTGACAAATATTTTTGAAATGAACCAAATTTGATATTGACTAATAATATGTGGGCTTTTTTTGTAGTGCTGGAAACGTGTTGATAAAAGAATAAAGTTTTGATATTCTATAATAATGAGTAGCCGTCGCCAGTTTTTTCTATTTTTGTACAGGTGCTACATACATAAAACTACTAGTTTTTGTCGTGGTAGCTGTTGTAGTTTATAAGTAACCAGCAAAAGGCCAAATTCTTTTTTTATCTTTGAAGGCAAAGGTGATCTCAGCTTATGTTATTTTATCGTTCTGTTCTTTAACCATTTTGGCTCAATTTGTATACCAACCTGGGTGTAAGAGCTTTCACTATTTATTTTGAGGCTGATTGTTGTATTTTGCGGCTAAGAGAATGTGTACCACAGACAGACAGACATATGGACATGTTTAAATCGGTTTAGTATTTAGTGCCGATCAAGAAAGTCTGCACTGTAAGGTAAACCGTCTTTTGTAAGTTCATGTGTTTTATTTAACTGGTTTTGAAATTAAATTCGTACCGTTAAATTGTGATTTTTAAGATAGTATGGGTGTTATTTACAATTCATGGATCTATTTACCAATTATTTACAGGAACTTATATTCACAATGCTTTAATTCGCCTTCTGGTCTTGTTCGTTCGAATATTGCAATTCAACTCTCTTGACTTGCCTTTCTCGCGACTAACTTTTCGATTCATTTTTCGACTGGCTTTGCCTGGTACAACTATTTTGTTCACGCACCCTTTTAAAAGCAAATTACTATTATCTAAATTCATCGCGATATCATCAAATATGGCATTTTCGTAACAATACTTTATGGAGATTCTGAAAGTTCCTTCTAGGTGACGGAATAAATATAGTCCGTATCCTTCGGTGATGGATGTAAAAAAAAAAATTAAGTGTTCGTTATAAACAACAATGGAAAAGAAAGCAAAATATAGCATACAAAGATATTAAACGTATATATTCTAGGAGTAATTGCAAGAGCAGAAGCATGGGTTGCTTTAAGCTTATGGGGCCAACAATTTGTTTTTTTTCCGATCTTAGTTTTTCTCTCTTTTTCCATTATTCGTAATAACATACATTGCGATGCAAACAAAAACCCAAATAGTGCATATAAATCGATTTTAAGTGAATTGATTTGACGACTTTGCGAACTCAATGAAATCATTCTCCTTGTAAACGCACTACTACAATTAGTCACTTTTTTTTTAGTTTTACAAATAAACATTTTGCTGTAATAGCTTTTCCGAAAATGTTGCATAAATAATTTTGTTGGATTAAAGAGCTCCGAAGGAACTGCTCCATTAAGCGAAGAGTACTGTATTTCTTTTAAAAGTTATAGAAATTGTTTTCTATCTAGACATCTTAGTTGTTTAACAGTAAAGCAGTGCATGTTTGTTTCTGGATTAACACTGAACGGTGTGTGCATACATGTAGATATCGTCTTCTTGAACATAAGCCTGTTACATCCGGGACGGTTTGGAAATTTGCAATAAAAGAGTATAAAAGTGCTAGCTTCACTATTTAAAAAACTACTAAGCATAGAAACGTGAAAATTTGCTAAAGACAACAAATATGAAATCAGTGTTTGCTTTGGGAAGAATGTTAGATCCCCCTCCCTTAGTATTTATTATTTGCAAAGGCTTCTAATATTTACACAAAGCATTTGCTTAATTCTCCTTAACATTTTGTATTATTCGTTATATTTACTTTGTATTGAATATAAATTTCCCCATGACTGCGAATAAGTTTGTACGCATATTTTCAAATATAGTTTGTTCATTTCCATCTAATGCGCTAATATGCTCGATAAATTTTCCATTTTCTTTTTTTTTTGCAAACTTGATGATTACGATTAAGAATGTCATGCTACAACATTTTTTGAGATATTTACGTTGTATATATAAAAGTCGTATCATATATATGTATATGGGGTATAATTTTATCTCTCCACTAACGGCACGAAAGTGTTAAGCGACTACGTCAGTGCAGGATTGGTTAGAATGTGTGTGCCGTAGTTTTCGCTTCTAGACGAGCCCACAGGGCAAGGGTCTCCATGGAGACATATCGATGTCTGTATGACATACTGCAAATTAGAATCAACAATACAAGATGTGAATTTTTGTTTTCCTGTTTAAAAAGTCATATAAGTGTCCGATTGAGTTAGGATTCTGCGCATATGATGTTCAATTTTTTTAAAATATTTTTTCCAAACACTCATTTTTGTTATGTCAATTTATAATAATGCAATTTGTTGCGAAGCGCATCATTGTTTATTTTCTAATCAGCACCAAAACTAAAGTGTGTTTATTTTAGTTGGAATATCTAGTAAATTCCTTAAGACGAACCACAGATACCCAACATCCAAGTTCCAAATGTTAGTTAAGCTGCAAGCTCTTACCGGCAATTAATAAAAATTCAAGTGGCGAGTATTACCTTTAGTATGCATATGGAAAACCACCCGATATCAAACAATTAAATTTATTTTAATTAAAAACATAAATTGTATCGATGTTGAGACGAATGAAGAAAGGCATAAGATGAACTGTAAAGAAATAAGCATAAAAGTAAAGAAATGTGATCAAATTTATCTTTGCCTTTCATTTTCTTAGGAATGTCTAAATGCCTCAAGTGTTATAATAAAGCGCGTATACTATTATTGTCTAGTAGTACTAAAGAGAATAACAACTGTCTGATCATTAAAGGCGAAAAGTCTTACCCACATATACATATATATATAAGTTGTCAAAACACTGCTACACACCTACCTGCGCTGCTTACACAACCAAATTGCGACAGGTGATGATGTTGTTCCTACTGCGGTGTTGATGATACAATATAACGACATACATGCGAGGAGCAAGTAGAACAGTGCTAACAATAACAATAAGTACAATCAACTTTGATATACATACTTGCAGCACTTTACTCTATTCTGCCGTTCGTCTCTTCTCTCCTCTACTTGATTTAATTTGATGACGACGACGATGACGACGGATGAAATGACGACGGACAATGATAACGACGATGATGGCAATGGCAATGGTAATAGTGATAGTGACAATGATGATTATGGCGATGCTGAGGGTGACGATGACGGTGAGGATGATAATGATGATTAGATGTGATTATTGTTTACCTTTGTTGTTAAACGCAATCAGAATTTCTTTATGCGTACACATAGACATGACTGTAGTTTTCTATAATTTCGTTTTTTCGCTCTTGTGTTCCTTATTTTTATTTCTTGCTTATTTTCAACAGTAACAGCAAGGGAAGTCGCTTCTTTTTTTTTTTTTCTAAATACATTTTGTTAATTTTATTAGTTAGGCTTCATGTTAAATTTTGCGCTTTAAACAACCCAACCAAAACCTTGTACTCAACAAACCGATTGCTTTCGTACGCGTTGGTAACTAATCAATTGAAATATTTTACTTTTCTAAAAGTTTTGAACCTTCCGAAAAACAGTCTAAACATAAACAACTCGTCGAACACCACTCCATGGTGATGATTAAAAGTGTTCCCATAAACTGATTACTAAGCCAAAAATCCACGCCACAAAAAAAAGGAAAAAAAAACGGTATTTAACGAACTAGAAACAATCAACAATAAAATTTAATTAATGTGCTTTTGGTCGGTTTTGAAATTATGACAATCACATGCTGGCCAACGTATGTATGTAATATGGGTGATGGAAATGGTTCAACACTAAAGCGAATAATGAATGCGACGAAATAAACCGAACTGTGTTGTTTAGTTTCGGTTTTCTATTCACCGGCAAAACTAGTGTGCTAACTTAATTTTTTTAACTGAAACAGCTGAAAACAGGCTTCGATTAAAGCTTGCACTTCATTTACTGACCGTTGTTATTAGTATATTATGTAAAAGGTTTTAAATGCAAAAAAAAAATAAATAAATAAGTGAAAAAAATAAAATTCAATAGCATTTGATTCATATAAAATTTTCCTGACTACATTTTGGATATTGAAGGATGCTATGGAGCTACAGTTAAGTATTAATAGAAGTATATTGCAATAATATGTAAACGCTTGTGGTTACACGAGGCAACCATGTATCGAATGTAATAAATTTATGTTTTTTCAGAAGGGTCATCGTCAGTACGAGGAACATACTGTTATGTGAACTGACTAAGGGATTCGGTTCAAACGATGCAAATAAGAGACTGCCGGTTCTTTTTTTTTTGTTTTTAATATTTTGCTTCGCAGCTATATTGCGCACGATTGTGCTCATGATATTAAGTTTAAATCATCCAAACCGCAAAAATAAATCAATGGCATGAAAAACCTCAAAAAATTGGTTAAATTATTGTTACATACGTAATAAAAACAATCCAGTAATTCATCTGTACCTCAAACTATAAATAAGTAGTGATATTCTAGTTGATAGTACTTACCTAACTTTTTAGCGATTACGAATCATAGGATGGAAGTTCGTTTCATAAATTCTTAATATTTGAATTGGAAGAAATTGTAATTATTTTCCCATTAGAAAGGTATGGCGTATTTCGTACCTCATCTAAATAAAGAAATGATGGGTGTTTTTTTCCAAATTATAGCATATAAGTGCTACATTTTTTGCTTAGTTAAGTTTCGCTGCTCAGCTTCGAGGTTCAACCAAATCAAAACTCTAGAGTGGAATACGGTCCATCCTACATCGCGCCTGCGACTTGTCAAAATGAGGTTTTTTATAGAGAATGGTGAAAGAAGTGATCGGATCCGACACATTTTCCATAACGTTCACTGTTCGCCCAAAACAAACCTATTATTGGCAATCCTCGAAATATTTTAACGAAATTTTGGAGGAAAATTTGTAATTTTGAAAATTTTCCAGTCTTCGCTCTTCGAAATGTTGTATGAAAATTGTAGATGACATGATAGGATATAATATTTAAGAGTTTCCATTAGTAACACATGATATAAAAATGCAGAGCTTCGACAACAAAATTTGCCAATTGTGTGTGTGTTCCCATGGTACTCATTTCAAAGAAAATATTTTGCGAAATTCCTATAATGACTTTAAGTTGTGGTGATGATAAGTTCAGCTTAGACAACTTACATACTCGACGGTTAGTTCTAACAGAGCTCTCCGTCGGACGTACACAACTTTTCATGTCATGACGATAAAATTCGCATATCATCCATCTCCAGCGATGGATACGAAAAAATGTACATTTTTTACATTCATCCGTTCCTTTATTAAAGAATCGCACCTCAATCTTTAAATGACCAGAGTCATTTATTGCTCCACATTCTTTGGCCCCAGAATATCTATACACACAGTGCAGATAAAGTCGACAGACGGAGAAAAAGTTTTCAAAATGTATTAAAATCTCTGATCACATAAATTGAAACAAAATGTGAATAATGAATTAAAAGCGATGGTGGGTTCAAATCGACTAAAGTTTGTTTTTTTTTTAATTGTAGTTATTTTTTTCCTTCCATTAACTTTAACTCGAAATTTAGCGCAAGCATTAATAAAAGTTAATAACAGTTAATCTTAAGTATCAGCCAAACTCGTAGTGTTCAAAGTAAAGTTTGTAATGTTTTAGAAAAATGTTTTTTGTTTGCAATATGTTGTTGTTTCTTGTTATAATTTTCAAATGTCAATTCTTTATCAATTTCACAAGCATTTAAGAAAACGCATTTGACAGCCAGTGGGCAGTGACAATTGTTAGACAATTGCCCATGAAACCATGATCATAATCGCTTTCCGGTTATGCATTTTTACAAGGATTCCACGAAACGACAGCATGACAACGACTGATTTCATTTAAATCGACGGGCAATTTTTAATGGCGATGGTGATGGTGACAAGCAAAAGTTTCGATTTCATTGACAGGCAATTAATAAATGCAAGCAAGTAAATGTAAGCAAGAAGAAAAACAATCTATATATAAATATATAAATATATATGTCTATATGAAATTAACAAGTATATGTGCCAATGAGTGATGTAATACCGTTCATATGTCGGCTAGAATGATCAATATTAATTTTCGTTGCCGGTTGTGACAGCCCATGTCACAAAAGTTTTGAATATAAGATAGACAATCGCGCGCGATAGGTAAAACCTGTCCATAAATTGTTTGTTGTCTGTTCTCGTATCATACACGCATACGTTAGACAATGTAGTGTTAATTAAAGCAATATATGATTATAAAGGCGTTGGGTAACAATAAACAATCTTAGTGCATTATGCGATGTGGCCTAAACAGCAAGCTACTTAATGCAGGAGCATAAATAAACCAACAACAACAAATATATATATATATATATATATAATGCCGACGTTAGTAGTGATAATAGTAGCAGTGTACATATTGCATGAATGAGAAAACAGAGAATGAAATTTACCAAATTCGTGGTGGTGGTGACTCAAATTAAATACAAAATTGCATATAAATTGCTAACATTATTATTAACAACAATGACAACGAACACAATCAACTCAAGTGACAACTGTACTCCCATATATTCCTGCTTTTTATGTGTGCTACGCTTATACAATACGATCGTCATGACGGTGGCAGTGCCAGCATTACACGCTCAACTAAGCCCCAATCACTGGCAAGAGACACGCAAGTTGTGACCAACTTGCTTAGTTACATGCAGGAGAAAAGAAAAATATTGTTGGTTGGATTGTGATTGGCGGCGATCGTTATGGACTCACTAACTTGCAAGCTGAGTATACGTTGGGATGTTCATATTTCATGGGGCCGCGCTGACTTTGAAATGTGATCTGTCCGTTGGTGTGTCTGCTTATTATTTCATTTCTAGGCAATTTGCATTATGTATGTATATAAGTATAAAGCATAGCATGAGATCTCCTTCAAGTCGAAACAGACATTGCCAGCAATTGTCCACCTACGCTAAATATCATCATCATCATCATCGTTATCGTCAAAAAGAAAAAACTGAAAGAATGACATTTAGATATTGTCTAAGATACGAAGACCAAAAGAAATAGTACCACAAACTGATCACCGCGCTCTAAGAGGGCCAAGTAAACTGTCATATCACATTGAATACTTTCCACGCTGTCAATCAATATATGCGGTTGAAGAGGCAGTTATTATGTCCATTGAGACTGAATATGCAGATCTTTTGACCGATAATACTACCAAGTAGACAAGTCTCAAACCATAACAGGCCTAATGAGCTACATACGGATACGTGTCAAACTTGACTTAACAACAATTTGAAACACAAAACTGACCGACTAGCTGAATCGTTCAGTTAACTGAGCGTAGGGTTATGAATTTTATAAAACAAAAGTGGACTAAATTTAAATGAATGAAAATAGAATGAAAGAATCGATCTATTTTTTATTTTTTTCATTTTACCATAAGTTTAATTAATTTGTTAAGCAAATCATTTGCAACACATATTAATTATTAATTAAAGTCTTATGAATCGTTGGGTACCATATAAGACAATTTCGTCTGGTATTGTGAGATGTGTTTGCAAAGTTAACCTTACTGAATAGGAAGTACTTTAGTTTTTTATGTAGTTTATTTCGAAAATATTATTATTATTGTTATTGTTATTATTATATAAATTTAGCCAGAGAATAAATTCTAAGACTAAAATCTTAAAGCACTAGCATCTAAGGCTTTCGGCTCTACTTTTATCAATCTTATTATTATTATTATTATTGTTATTATTATTATTATTAAAAACTCTACCGCACTTGAGATTTGAACCCACGACCTTTGGAATTGCTAGTCGAAACTCTTGCCTACTCGGCCACTCAGGCGAATATATTTCGAAAATAAAAATATCCTGCAAGTGTATATTTTCATATACATAATATTTTCGTTTACAGACAACGACAGTACTGTCGCAATCTAAAAATAATTCTATAAGTTTTTGAACAAACAATTTCGTAAATATATGAATGTAGGGAGGGTTGTCATTGTAAAATTAAAAACGAATATTTCATAAGACGGACGCTGGATTTCAAGCACAATACTTCTTTGCAAAAATGCGGCGGTTTAAGATGCACGATATATAATATATAATACGTACATATATATTCCCAGTCCCATTTCTGCTAACATGTCTGACTGACTTTAAAGTGGTCGAACGCTGTTTTACATAAGATTAGGAAATAAGATACTTGCCTTGCCAAGAGGTTTTCAGGAGAAATACAACCAAAAAACCTGCCTGCCCATTGTACAGGGATTAGAGGTGTTTTATGGAACACATCTTAAGTGTTGGGATCTACCCCAGATACCTGCATGTCCTCATATGTATATATGTATATATATATAATTATATTATTTTTTTCTGATATAATGGAGACTATATTCTTTTGGAAATTCGTTCTCCATTTCCTTCTTTCGGCATTTCATTACGCTTTTCTCATTTTCTCTTCTTTATTCTACATTGGCATTTTCAAAAAATCCCGCCTTTTCTTCTTTTGTCTCGCTTCTTTTTTTCTTTTCTCTCCTTTCTTGCTCTTCTATTCTTTTCTCGGGTCTTCTCTCTATTCCATTCTCTTATTTCTTCTACTCTCATGTATTTTGAGGTTTAGTAAACAATAGCAAAAGATTTCTACGAGTATTTTAATCTCTCTCTCTCTCTCTCTCTCTCTGTCTCTCTTTCTCTCTCTTTCTCTCTTTCTCTCTGTCAGAGTTTCTCCTCCACTATTAGTTATACAGGCACTGATGTCACGGAACATGGATATTAACAAATTTGAGGCATGATCTTGCCCCACGGTTGCGTTGGATAGCCCTTTTTTATATCCGAACTCGTTATTACTTTCTTCAACTTTTCTTTCTTTTTCCCCTTTGTGGATATGTAACCGTTCTTTTTGGAGCACTTCGACTGGCAACATTGTTGTTAGTACTATTGCCGCTGATGCTGACACTGATACTGTGCAGTAGGCTGGTACCATTTTCAATATACAAAGCTTTTGTACTGTTTCTAGCCTATGCAGAAGACGCTTAGTTTGCAATGATTTCTGTGCTCAAATCGGTGCGGCATATATCATTCGCATATAGGCTGCGCGACACAAATTTTCGCTTAGCCTCTTTTGACCACTTCATAATAATAATTTTGAATAATTTTGCACAAAGTGCTTGTGATTGCCAACGGTTTACGCGTGAACTTCTAACTACATCTAGTTTATCTACATATCAAGATATTTGAGGTTAACATTAAATTCATAGCGATGCTTATTGAATTATATTTTCTACTGAGAAAACGTTTGCTTTTAAGTTTCAAAAAAAAAAAAAATGTAATATCTGTACAAAAATAGAAAAAATCGACCATGCCCACCTAATATTGGATGTCAGAATTTCATTTTTTTATCAAAACCTTTGCAGCGCCCAGAAGGAAGCTACAGAGACCCCATATTCAGCGGCCTCATTAGTCAATGTCAAATTCTAAGTCCACGTAAACATAAGTCCATCTATTTGTTCAGCCACTTGTGTGCGTAATTGGTGTTCTAAGCATTCATGAAGATGTCACCTTCAAATTCTTCCACACAGGCTGGCACTGAAAATGGGTCAAATCGATCAAAGGACAGCGGCCCGCAACAGTAGTTGAGTAGTCTGCTTTCTGGATTTTTGCTCGTCACTCACAAACTGTAATAGTGACGCGATAAAAAAAGTGGAAAATATTGGCCGCAACCATCCAATATTACAGAGAATGAAGATCTAATGTTTTCCTTTTTTTTTTGTTTCCCGTTTTTTTTTAGGATGAAGATTGCGGATGTAAAAGACTCGGTCACAGATGAATATAAGCTGCTTCCGTCTTTCTTACTTAGGCTGGAAACTTTGTACACAACCCCCGTTCGCATAATATAAACTTATTTATTATTAGTCTATATCTCAATATCGACCAGCAAATATGTTTCTTTTTATTAATGATCACAATATTGCGAAAACAAGTGTTCTGTGTCTTTGGTTAAAGGTGTAAAGCATTTCTTGATAATGTTCATTCATATGTGTACAGTAATTTTGCATTAACAATATAAAACTTGAGGTAAAACCTTATTACGTTTTCGTTACCACTGGATATTGGAAATAAGAGATGTTTCTAAATTCATACGTTGTTATCTTAAATGTATTAATTATCGAAATGCTGATCAAATATTTTATCGATTTTTTTTTCTTTCGAAACGTTGAATATCAAGTTTATTTTGACACTTAAATGATTAGAAATAGATGCAAAATTGTTGTTCAGTTAAGTGAATAGTACTGCATGTATCTGAACATATGCGTATTGTTACGGAAATCCCAAATCCAGTTCATGCTAAATAATTGATTTTCCCCAATTAATAAATTTCCTAGAGACGAAAAACCCAAGTGCACATTCGCGGTGCGTCATGCAGCTGCCGGCCGACGAAAAAAGTTTAGCGGGAAACCAGGCAGGTGGACATTCGCGACGCGAGGAAAACGATTAGCGAAAAGGCAGATTAACGGGTTAAAAGTGAAGCCATGAAGTTAGGTAAAAGCAACTTGCTTGTAAAAATATATATAAATAGACTATTTGCGGAAGGCAGATTCAGTCGGACAAGAACATTGAGTCGGAAAAGAATATTAGAGTTGAGAAGTCGGGAGAATTGCCAAAGGAAAATGTAAATAATTCTAGCTTTAAAGAATGGATTGTAAATAAAGAAACTTGAAGTTAAAAGAATTTTGAATTGTATTTCTCTTGAAAAGAATATCCACAATCTAGTGATACGGACCGTATCTGGAAAAGCGAAATTCGTAAATATATATGCTTACATATGCATACATAATTTTTTCTCTCTTTTCTTATATTTTTTTCGTTAAACGTATTAATGACAAGCTATGAAAAACAAATACTTTCAAGTTTCAGTATATTTTTCATTTGTTCGCTGAATTCGTACCTATGCATATAGCACTATAAATAACGTTATTTTTTCATAAAACCACCAACATAATTTTGTTAATATCATAAATCATAAACATGTATAGGTGTTCGTGTGCCGTTTGTTCAGTTTACAGTCGCTGTTTATATGTTACAGATGTATGAACATGAAAGCATGTCAGTCCAGAGTCGCTGGGCTATACGTGTATACGTATATTGTGTTGATTAATTGGAAATTCTAAAAAATTCACACGCGTATGTTTATATTTATTTATTTATTATTAACTGGTTATGAATAGTCAGTGGATTGCATGCCAATAAATTCCCAAATATAAGAACAGGTATCAGGTTCTGTGTCCATCATTGTGTAATTAAGCGTGTTGGTTTACGACCCGCAACGTTCTCTATGCAAATGGACAGAAAGTGAAAACAAATGATTTGATGATAAAGCAATTAAAGCTGGAACTTGAAACATCTGTGGGTGGAGTTTTTGTATTTTCTTTTTTTTTGTGCTTCATACGTACTGTAATTGTTAAAAGAAATCGACACTCAGAAATCGAGCCTCAGAATTGAAACTTATCCGAAATATAAGTGCGATGTTGCATTTCTTTTCTTTCATTATATATTTGTTTACACTTCGTCGACTGTAGCAGTAAAAGATAAAACTTTTTATTTATAATATATAATAGTCTCTCCCCTGTATTTTCACAAAATTTCATGAAGAGTCAGTCGCAAGTTTGTGGCTTTCTCAATGAATAATTAAGTATGACGGCTTCCTCAAGATTGAAAATCGGAATATTTAGTGTTTTCAGAAGAGAGGAAAGGCTTGCGCTCATAAAACGACTCGTGAGAGTGTACATGAAATATTTATGTAATAAATTCAAAAACAATTTTCAATAAAAAGATTTAAAAATGCTATAGTGAACCATAGTCCACCATTAAATATTCTACATCGCTTCGTTTAATACAGTAGTCATTTATCGAATGAGTTCTCGAAATAAAGCGTTATACATTTATAAATGATCGAAAAAGTGATCAAAATGAGTAAATTTATTGAAAAAGAAATTTTTATTAAATCATAAGAAGAGAAGTTTTTGGGCCGGATGCATTGAAAATTTACAATTGGTATAAATGCCTTAAATATGGTCGAGAAGCAATTGAAAATGAAGAGTGTGCCGCAAGGCGCTCAACGGGGACCGTTAATGAAAATGCCAACGGAGGCAATGGCGTTATACATAGCAATCGTCAATTGAATACTGAAGACCTTTCTGATGTGGTTGGAACCATCAATTGGAAGAATTGACTCAGTTTTAAAGCACAAAATGCAATTTTCTCGTTCCCCTTCTTGTTGTATTTTTTTATAAGGACTGAGAAATATTCTGTCATGGATGTCTATAGGTTGATTCGAACTCCTTATGAACTCTTAAGTAATCTTCCTTTTTGTTTTTAAGTTTCCAGCTCGACACGATTAAGCCAAATGCTACAATGCTTGTCAATCTTAGATGTCCCAAGCATTTCAAAAATAAAAAAGAGGCTATTGAATTCGCAGTTAGATGTACCGAAATAAACTAATGGTTCTGTGTTTATTATGCACTCATCTTATGAGTCGTCAGTACAAAAAGAGTGCATCTTTATTTTTATTATTCATGTGAATGTAGTAGTAAGAGGGCGTTGACCCCGCTATTCATGTGTCTTCTTAAAATCGTAATATATTATCTTTGATATTTATTCGCCTTGAAAGTTTACTCTGCTAACAATTATTGCCCAGTCAAAGTCAAGTCATTTATGAATTTTGTACTAAGAGTTAACCAAGTAAAAGTCATTTGTATTATGGTAGTAATGAGGAAGTCTCTCAGTACACAAACAGAAAATTGAATCACCATATAATCAAGGCCTTTATAGGGGATATTCAGTATATAGAACAATATGATAAATGCATAATAAGCATTAATTTATTGTAAGAAAACAATAAACTTTCATATAGTAAACATTTAACAGATTTATGCTGGCTGAGCACCTAGAGTGATTTAAAATTTAAAACTTACCATAATGTTAAGATACGACAGATGGATGAGAAGACCATGTTCTGCTGGCCTATTGATTTTGTCACCTTTGATTGTTTAATTGTTTGTCATAATCGCCCATTAAATAAAGAAACATTAGGATCATTGGAATTCATTGAATAAAGTCGACAAAGACCAGCAAATTTTTACTAACAAGAAGAAATTTCCAGCTGCTTCTTTGTACTTTATATAATTAAATCTTACGGCTGAAAAACACATGACAAATTTGTGTTCCTTTGGACCGTTTAGGAAGCAAAAACAATAAAAAAAAAAAAAATAAGTTCCTTGATCTTTGAAATTTCTTTTATATGGCTTTACTCCTACAGTTTCGTTACTGTTTTTATTTATTTTACGCATGGCTTTATGCAGTGAAACAATAAGCATTCATATGTTCTTTTGAGATTTCACTTTTTTTTTTCAATTTTCCTTGATTTTTATCGACATTTAGACAAATTGCTTAAACAATAGCATTTTGTTTTCTTTGTATCGTTGGAAAGCAGCTGCTATATAATTTCAACTATTGTTGCGAATTATTTTCTTTGCATTTTATCATACTTATGGACTATCAATGAAAGCAAGCCATTATAACTAAGACTTGAAAAAATTATTCACATTTACTATTTTTTTATAGTACGATAAGCCCTTAAAAAATGAACAACTCATCCAATAAAATAGAAATAATACAAGTCTAAAATTAACAACTGTAATACATTATATATCAAAGACACAATTGTCAGTTTTTCGAATGTTAGGAACAAAAGTTTCAGTAAAAGTTTTTATGTAAATTCAGCCATAATCGCGTCAACCATCATAATGACAACCGCTAAAGGAAATGTAAACAATTTGCGAAAAGACTTCACCGCATGCACCGACCACAATTTTTCGCAAATGGTAATTTTAAGCACACAATACAAATACATTTACGCAAATATAAATGTTTGTATCTTCAAAGTAATTGCAAATTCAATAATGTGGACAGACTGTGTGGTTAAAAGTTTAACTGTGCGTACAGGGCGCAGCAGAATCAACAAATATGCTAAATGAAGATCGTATATATATTTTGCCACCAAAACTAAATAAACTCGCACATAAGTAATGAATGAAAGGAGGCCCTTATTTGATGCTTGATATTCGCGTTGTTAATACTTTCACTATTTTATGAATTGTTTCATTCGTTTTACTCGAGTGTTCAGGTGAGGCTTCCAGGCTTCCAAGATTCACGTAGATAGTAAATTTTCTTTTAAAGTAAATTGAGAGCTGCTTGGATAAAGTGAATGCAAAGTAAGCTCCTTAAATTTGGTTTTACTTATAGAATTGCAACTCAATCCATTTACTACAATTACTTGGCCGAATGCAAGATGTGGACGTGTTTTTGAACGTCAACGTAAGATTTTGTGATTGCGTCCTTGACAACTGATTAGGAAACTTATACAGGAGCAGTGGTGTTTGTTAAAGACTCATCTTTTTGAATGTAGATGCGATGATCTTAAGATCGAATGAGAAAAGAGTCTTAGTTAGATAACGCGATCTCTCTCTAAGTTTCCCTCTAACGCATAAGACGACATGTCTCTTTCGTAGGTAATAATCCAGATTTTTGTTTTAAATTTAATTTTTGGCCTTTTACCAACGAAACTTGCATTTCTGCATTAAGAACAAAAAAAAAGCAATTGGTAGTGCGGTCGTTTTGCTAAGACTGTGGGACACATGAAGACTGGGGGAAGCAAGAAATTATTTGATGCCTTTTGTATCTTCACGCAAGTGTTGAATCATACACTTGCGTCTGCAGTTTTTCTAATTACCCTTTTTTGTCCATCTGTCTACGGCCAGTAGACAACGCAGCATGTATTCCAATCAAAAGGGGAGTACTTGTGCGCGTACGTTTGTATTGTTATTCGTTGCGTAGCTTGTAGCAAGACTATTGCCTTTGATATAATTTAGGCTCCAACTCTCTTTGGAGAGTGAAAACATGTCTATATACTATAATATTTTTTCTTTTCAGTATGCAGCGCGATCTGTCTCGAGTGCAGTGAAAATCCTGGAAACAGTTGTCTGTGTTTCGTGGCCCTTTTAATTAAATCGTGACACAACAGATCAATGAGACAATTTGGTCAGTCGCGTAGCGGAAGTTATACTATAGTCAATAGTTAATATCAGATTGTTTTTTTTTTCATATTATCGCAAATGAATTAAAGGTTAGATCGAGTCGACCAATTTTTAAGAGTTTTCCAAGGGTTATCGTTGACAAAATCATTGACCTAGAATTCAACGTAGTTCCACTTTACGGTTACTTAAAATCTCTGACTTGTTTTACTTAAAAATCTTTACGTCTCATGTTTTGATACCCTACACCACTTGTGGTACAAGATGGACTTGCCTTACACCATTAATGTACAAAGTGATTCCGATTATTAAATGATCTAGGGAAGAAAATATAAACAGCGAAAAGGAAGGACAGAATAGCTTAAGGAAGGAAAGAATAGCTTAACTGATGGAAGGAATGATGAAGTAAGTGCAGGACGGCAAAGTGGAATGACAAAACATACAAACGGAAAGACAAATTGGCGAATTGGCGAATGAACAAGTAGATGGAACGATGAATGGATGCACGGAAAAATTTAGAATCACTGCAAGTTGAGCTAACATACACTTAATAGGAGAATTGAAAATCCAATTTTTGAGACGTGTATCGGCGAAGCTAGATGCAGAGCTATATAAAACTGTCCTCGCGGAAATAGTGGCAAATAAAAGGGCGAGAACAAGCCAAAGTCAAAACAAAGACATTTTAAATTTCCAACAAAAAAAAATCCGCACTATATCTAGAGATAAGTTGAGAGCCAAACAGAGAATATTTTTAATTAAACATTGTCGACGAGTATATTTTCTATAATTTTAGAATCTGATGCAAACCATTCAAATCTCAAGCTGCAGATCAGGCAAGTTGTATCAAAGTAAAGGAACATATGTATGGTCTCATATTCATTTGGGAACAACATATAAACAACTTTATTGAAGATATTACCTAGCAAAAAAATGAAGATTCATTTTTGTAGTTTTTGATCTTTTTACAGATTTGAATACGGTTGACAAGGTTCATATTGTCTAGTTATGCGTTGCCTTTTTATACCCATCACCGAAGGATGAGGCGCATATTCATTATGTCGAAACGTTTTCAACCCACAAAATATATATATTCTTGATCAGCGTCAAATTCAAAATCGATTTAAGCATGTCCATTTGTCCGTTTTTGGGTCTGCAATGTGCCTCTGTAGCATCTGTGTGTGTAGCGTTAGCGAAAATGAAGATATCTCCTACAAATTTGCAAGAGAATCTGAAAGTGACGTAAACTTTTCAAAGGACACTCCTACAATGCTGACACGACTATACTACGAAAACTTTTATTTTGAAAATACAAAAAATCAGGGGCATCCAAACCATATTATAGAGATTGAAAATTTAGGTCTTTAGGTAAAATAGATTCGGTCACGACCGAATTTAGAAGTATACTCGTTTTAATTAAGTGCAATTTTTACTATCTTTATATTAGGGATAAACAGTTGTGTTTAATGTCCAATTAAGACGTTTGAGATTAAGTATTATTTTGTTGTATTCGTACTTATTTACAAAAGGGTCGACGCTAAAGGTTAACACGGCTGTCTGACCCATTTTCGACTACCAGAACTAATCTTGCGATGATCTTGCACTGCTGTTACCTTTCAATGCTTAGGTTTAATAATTTAAGTACTTTCACGAAAGAAAGGAAGTGAAAGGAAGGAAGGGAAACGGGTGTAAAGTTGCAGGAGGTATAGCTTGTTTAATTCCTTTTCGAAGATCCCATCTGATATTCAGCGATGATACACGAAGGTATTCGAAGACGTCTTGTAATCTATATATACCATTAATATTGTTCCAAGCATTTAAAATTTGTCATCTTTTCTACAGCAACGTCTTTGGAAAGTTTTTTCTTTGTGTTATAAACAATCTTGAAAAACTAAATTTTCATGATTTCGAATTTTATATACACCGCAAACTTCTGTATGAAGAAAATCTAATGTTACTGCATTTTTCTTGGGCAAACTTAATTTCATTTAACTGTCAATGGTAATCGATGATGAAGGTACAGCGTTGTCTTAAAGTATCTGGATTGATATTTTTTTGGTTATCAAGTTTCCTCGTTTAACGTATGTGCAAATAGACAAATTAAAAATGTTCACAATTAAATGTGAAAATATTGCTGATCTGAAAAGAACTAACTGTAGTTTGCAGTAAACCAAAGGAAAAAGGAAATCAATTTAAAAATAATATCTCGTTTGCGGCTTATGACTCAGTAGGAACAGTTCTGTGCTGCGTAGTGCTTGCGTTATTACATTTTAACCGTTCAGTCATCTCTCTTATGAGTACTTAATTTGTTTTTGTTTTACCTCAATGTTCAACAGATTTCTTTTTAATTAATTTTAATTTAAAGCACATACCGTTTATTATCTACCACAATGCACCACCTTAAAAAGTGTCACCGCCTTCCTGTTGTTATATGTATTTAAATGAAAATATAAAAGAGAAGAAAACGAAAACGATATGATTTATATGGTTTACCATAAGAGTACAACGATGCCAAACGCTGTGTTGGTGAAACAATTATTGAATAAACGAATATATATATATACATATATACATACATACAAATATATATATATAAGCATAAGTTATGCAATCTTCGCACGAACGACAATTGTGAGTCTCATTTTTACAAGACAAACTGTCAGGCCGACACAGAGATGAGTGAATGGATGATTAAATGGACAGACGTCTCACCTACAATTGCGATCACCACTGCCACGACCAGCACCACCGCCATCATTATCATGAACGCAATATTCAAGTTTGTTATCATTGTCACCAATCAGGCATGACATGGTTGAAACCAAAAGAGTTGCTTTAAAAATTCTTATTTCTTATTTCTTAAATTATAACATACATTAATCAACACGCATACTCTCACTTATTTACACCACTTACAAGTCAAGTTCTATCAAATAATATGCACACTCTTGACATTCAACATCGAAAAAAATAATTTTAAATATAAAAAAAAATAGCGATTGGAGTGGACTTTTACAATCATCAGACACACACGGAGTGTCAAATACACATTCATACAAATTCCTAGGCTTACATGCACTACGCCTCCAACATTGCCAACAAATTGGCCACGTACGTTTAACACAACCAGACAAGCATAGACGATAATTAGAATTCATAACTCATACATACGAATAGCACACGCAGCGACCGACATGCAGCGCAATCATTATATATACATACGTAGGCCTTAATGTGTAGGGCTCCGCATGTACGTATATCTGATGCAGTTAAATTTTTACGTGTGATTTCGTTTCCGTGATGAGCATAATTGACTTTTATGATTGCACAGTTAATTGTCAATCTTGATGACGACGATAACGACGAACTCTATACGTACAATTATATGCATGCATCTAGCAGCTATAGATATTTATATGAGTTTAACGTATTCCTTTCCTACTCTTATCATCGCTTTAACTCATATTCATCATTGTTTGTTACACACCTTTAGTTGCATTTTCGAGGCATCGTTTGCTAAGCAAAATCAAATCAGTTAATTACTAAATCTTCAAAACAATCACGCCATAATTATCGCGAATACAATGGGCAAAAGAAAACTGAATTTTATTATCAAAGATATAAGGTCGAAGAATCTTCATGTTGATGATGAATATTAGACTTTAAGAAAATAGGATAATAGATAGCTATTAACTCTAAAAGCTTTAGCTCTTCTAGAAAGTGATGACATTTTTTTTGTTTTTATTCCTTAGAGAACTTTTTTTGGGCATTGGAAGCAAGCGAGAAGACTAAATTTAGAAAATCTGTAACTTCAAAACAAATCATCATTCTAACCATTTGTTTTTCTTATTTACTATTGGGTTTTTTTTTCATGTCAGAAAAGCAATTGAGAACTTTTTTATACAATATTTTTTACCCTTTTTCCGTAAATCGGAACTTTTTTGCTATTCAAAGAAATATTTTCGAAATGCTTCGATTTTCTCTTCACGAAATTGCTTCATTTTTTCATATTAGTGCAAACATAGCAATTAGTATCTAACGTTTTATATTTGAACTTATAAGTATTTATTTATAGCTATTCCTAAGCATCGAATTGACCCATAGGAATAGAAGGGTCACAATTTACCAATAAAATCATCGCTTAGCTATCGTGCTCCGATCAGTTATCAAATAGCATAGAGTTGTGAGAATCCATTTTATATTTCATGCCATATTTCATTAATTGTAATGGGTACCAAACATTCGTCGTAAAATTATCAACTATGTATTGTTAGATGAGCCCTTGCCCCTTCGTTCGTACAACGGAATTGTGATTTCGAGGATAACATAGGTTTGGGAATTTGTATTTAATTTATTTCAATACTTCTTTTGGTTTTTTCAGCGAGAATATCACGATTCAAATTTTTTGACTTGACTGACTTTCTCCTCCACAAATTCTCTGTTTAAATACCCTTTTACAATATAATGACCAGTACATAAATTCCTTGTATATTTTCGTGTTAGTTCATTTTTCCACAAACTATTGTTAATTTTTTCGGCAATGATCAGCTGTTTAAGAATACTTTACTTAATGACGTCGGCAGGTAAATCATACGGAATATATTTCTGGCTTTGCCGTTTCAAGAATTTCATTGCCTAGCAAAAGGAGTAGTGTTCATGCAGACTTATGTTAATTAAATGTGTGATTGTCGCAACAATGTAAAGTTACCGTAGTTGTACTTGTTTACTTTGAAAAGCGCACACCGCAAGACTAAGATGGTTCTTCTGATTTTTGTGATCTGTACCATAGAATATAGCCACGGGTCACGATTAGCTCAGAGCATAAAAAAAAAACAAACCGTAACGCAGAAATATACGAAAATTCCTTTAAAGGCAAACATAAAAGAAGTAAAAGAAATGTTTGCGGTTTTTATGTGCTGCCTGCCCACTGTCTATATAGATCAATTAATATATATGTGTAAGAAGAAGAAGAAGTGAGAACAGGTTTCAAAGATTAGAAGGTAGCTATTATGCAAAAAATTTACGCTTTCCTAATTCGTTGCAATGAAAGTATCGAAAGTTGAAAAATGTCCACAACTAATTACATATATACTAATTATTAGTACACTATTACTTAGATTGAATTTTTCAGTTGAATAATTTTTAGATCCCATTATCTGTTAAAGTAATTAAGAAAAACGGAAGATAAACATTTTGCCTGAATATTAATTTCATTGTAACTGGTATCCAGGAGAACTGAAAGTCGTAATGAAGTTGAAAGTACAACCTAGAAGCCTTGGTACGTTAAGGTACCATTTTACTTTTTGTGAATTTGAGTTTTCTTCGCTTCATAAACCCCTCAGGTAAAAACTCCAATTCATTTTCTATTTTAGCATTTTTCGATAAATAGTCACGTTTTTCAAGGTAAAAAAAGATAACTTCGTGGTGTAAAAGACAACATATTTTAAGTTGAATGACATAATAGAATTAAATTTTATTCAAATAATTCTACACCTATGCATATGTTTGTTTTTTCTGTGGTTTTATGTATGTGTTGAATTGATTGTCAGAATTTATCATTGAAAGCCAAACTAAATACAAAAAGAGAGATAATGTCATTCAAATCAATCTGCTGTTGAATGCCAACCGATTACACACACACACACACACACACACACAAATACACACTACATTGCGTGGTAAAGCATATTATTTTATAGTACAATAAAATTGTGTGTCCATTTTCATTACGTTTCGATGCAATTCAAAACGCGACATTTTGAAAAAAGTGTTGCAGAGTATAAAATTACAAGCCGGCTTAATAGAGGTTTCCATTTTCTCAATTAGTGAAATTGAAAAATGCTAAAAATTATTGGTAGCCATAGTGTAGCTGTCGATTCACCGTAAAATAACATTTGTAAGAGAAATATTTCAATTCCCTTGAAGCTGACAAAAAAAAAACACCAATTTTTTCTCTCACGATTATACTCGGATGAGGATAGAATAACGCGGATTAGATTACAATTGTTTGCTTTTTTTTTGGAAATTATTGTCACACATTCATTTGATCCCTATACGACAGAACGTAGATAGCAACATAGTAGAGTTTGTTTTAATTCTTTGGGTTGTGAATAGACTTTATTGGCGAGCGAAAGCTTGTGTTTTTGAAATGAAATTAAAACTTTTTGCTTAATAAATTTTTATTTGGTAGGTTCGTAGCCAGTTTATTACTTTCGGTATATCTGATTTTTCTAATTTCTTGGTTTGTTTACTCTCGTTGTTGTTATTTTTTGTTTTGTTTTTACTGATAAATTATTATTTGCCAATACTGTTATTATTAGTAGGAAACAATAGCGATACAAAGAGCCGTACGAACGAAATGGCCAACGCACCAGCATAGAAAATAAAACAATGCCTTCCTATAAGGTTGACAATAGCGATATTGAAGCAATGTTTGGCTTAAATTTTTTCAAAGGGCTTATTACAGATTATCTTTCATTATCATTCCGATGAACCTACATCAAGTACTTTTAACAAATGCACATTGAGCATATGTATATATATGTATGTGCATATACACCTTCGTGCAACGGCATTATTAGTTTAATGAGATTATGACTGTGGAGAATAGTTAGCAGAAATAACGAAAAAGAAGAAACAAGGATAGTCGCATCGTCTTTTCCCTTTCATGTTGCAATGTCCGTCATAAGTGAAGCATTTTTCTATACGCTGCTGAAAAAAAAAAAAACAGGCAGAAGAAAAATTTTCAAAGGTGGTCTTTATTAACTTGTAGCTTTGAAACATGTTTATATCGCAATTGTGGTTTTAGGGCCCGCTTTTTGTGCTTTTTTGTACACAGTGAAGAAGGTATCGTTATCTTTAATATTGACCAGTGTTTGGCCACATGCAGTAAATAGTGCCTGTGATGGTAGTTGAAGTTTTTTAGCAGTTATTTCCTTTTAAATTTCCAGACTTTTAGCCATTGAAAAACCATCACATACGGCTTAAAATGATTCATCAAATTTCAGTTCAAGCGAAATGCTTCAAAGAAAGTTCCATAACCGCGTTTGGCGGACAGTGCTATTAGATTATTTGATAAATATTAAGCTTTCATAAAGTGTCAACTTTCCTATATTAATTACATTTATTTAATATCTACTCATATGGTAAGCTGTTAACGTTGGCTCTCTCTCTCTCTCTCTCTATCTATACGTCTCTCTCCCTGTCTGTTGTTCTTATAGATTACCTGCAATAATCGTTTGTTTTTTGGTTAATCTTTAAAAAACGGGCAGATATATATGTATGTCATATATTAAAACTTTTTAAAAAAATGAAGTCAAGAAATCGTTTTCGCCTTGGCATAAATTTGAGACATTCATCATTTTAAATTTATAGATAAAACATCAGCAGATTATATTCAACTGGGACCACCTAGGTTTCGATAACCATCGTTTGCACTTAAAAATGAAAAGGATGAAATGAAATTTCGATACTTGTTTGGATTCTACGACGAATATATGGACCGACAGCCGGCTATGGATATCTCTAGATCGATTCCGACTTTCATACTAATTGGTAATATAAGTTCATTACAAGGTTTCAAAAGCTTGCTCGTGAACGTTACGAATGTTTTATCGAAAGATATATACCCTTAACCTTCGAAGGTGATCTTAAAAAAACGAAAGCCCTGTGTTGAAATTTAGTTACCGCTTAGCAGATCGCAAGAGTTTTTCTCTAATCGAGTTTTGATTGACTTACGTAATACTTGTACCAAGAGATCAGCTTTGTACCGTGAGTAAAAAATTTTGCTTTTTGCTGGCATGGGCTGCAGCTGTGGGTCTTCATTTTACGCTTAAATTCAAATTGAGATACTAAGCAAAACTTTCAATGCAAAATGATGGATACAATGAAAAGCACTATATTGGATATCTTATCCACATATCCATGAATGGTACAAAACAAATAATGCCTGTGTATATATGTAACTTGTGCACGTTTGGATTCTCTTTGGCAATGTAACGAGCGGCAAAGGAACGGCCGTTTTCGGAGGTAAGCAATATGTGCGTGTACTTGTTTATTTATGTAATGCTTGTGAAATTGAGTACATACTGTACACATGCTTTTCTTATATAAAATGAAAAACAAGCATTCGAGTTCGTAGCATTTAATAACAAAAACATAAACACGAAGAGAATTCGATTATAAATAATAGTAGCCACACCACATACACTTATTAACAATCTTTTCAGTAGCGAAAAAAAGTAACAACATTGCTATTATTCCCTTAGGTAAATCATTCCTTGTTGTGTATTGTAAATATTCCACTTTATGCGAAATTATTGTATAAGTTCCGATTAGTCTTATTTTAGACACAGTGATGGACACGCGTCTTTACGTATTTTGCGTAGTTACACACTCACGAAGGCTTGACTTGATGGTGCCCGATAGCATACGAAACGTGAAAACGCACGTGAGTAATTAGTCCTCGAATACCAGTGAAGATAGATATCGTCCTCCGGCGAGAGCGGGAGCGAGGCCTATCTCAGTGTTTCTTTGAGTAAGGCACCCAGTTGCGATGTAGCTCCACACCAAGGAAGACTTTTCCCGGGTCACTGGCTTATCAAAATTACCACGAGACTCCCGCAATAGGCCATTCCTGTTGTCAGGCTGAAACTGGATGATTGCCTCGGTGGCTCCTGACACCTGGCAAGACTTGAAGACCTCCATATAGCTCACCTCCAATTCGTAAGTAGCTGCCAGTCCAATACAAATAGTTAACGCACCGAATGCAATTACAGTCTTAGTAATAAGGATGTTCAGAGTACAATTAAATTCGACATTGGTATATCGAATTCTCTAAATTCTCTCTAAATCTCTAAAATTAAAGTAAAAAAGTCATTCCCATAACACACGTCCCTAATCTTTCGACTGACTGCTACACAGGCAAGCCACTGCTTGTGAACGGCTTCTTTCATACAGAAATGCATTCAAAGATCCGTGGGTCGTAAACAGAAACTTCCAAAGTTCTGTCGTTCTCATTCTCGCATTTTTCCAACGAGACTGCTATGAGACAAGGACCATGCCACGAGGTCGCTATAACAACGACTTAGGTTTCCTAATATTTAGTCTCGCTCCTTTCTCATATGTTAACTTGTCGACTAAAGGCGAACCCCTACTTATACTATAGGCATAGCTAATATTCAATACTGCAGGGTCCAATGACGGACAGTACGAATTGCAGTGAAATCCAAAAATTGACAATCAATTTGCTTTGCGGTATCCAAAATCTGATTTGAAATTCTTTTTTGTAATGGCTGCCATTGTATAATGGTGTATACGCAAGGAATGCCATCACATCCATGAAGATACAATTTTTTAATTAATTATTATTGTATTGAAGTTAGGTGCATAAAATGAAGCGAAAAATAGTTGGCTTCAAAACGACCGTTATTTAATCATTTCGCCTCACACATGTTGTAGCATTTATGATCGTCAATGTGTTAAACTTGGATTGTGTGCTTTAGCTGAGAACTGCTTGTTAATTTTTCACATTCCAACGGCGTAAATAAAACGGACAGAGTGGAATGTATATAATGCGACCGCTGATGTGAATTTTCGTACATTACAAAGTGAAGGATAATTTTACTACAGGAAGTAAAAAAATTGCCTTTCTTTTCGGAAAAGCCTTGAGTATCCATCATTTTGACCTCATAGGTAAATATCGGCTGCGAGTTTTGCACTGTCTGCCTAGATGATCATGATAAAGTAGATGTCACATTTTAGGATGACGTCGCCCAACCCGATTGGGTTGCGAGCCCTTTCCTTTTTTTAGTTCCTTCGATTGTTTAGCTCACTGACTCTGTCGAAAATGCAATTTTGAGCGTTCTATGATTAGCATCGGTATACACTGGATAACTCAATAATACGACATGAAAAATTGTTATATTATGTAGAGAAAAGTCAAAATTATCGAATTTAGCCGTTGTGTACATTGATAACTCGCATTATTGTATAATTTTCACCAATATTAGTTACTGACTTAAACTGGCATAGTTTACAATCTAATTCCAATACCAAACGTAACGAAATTTACACAGTAGATTATCTATACTATAAAGATGAACGTACGCAAGAAGAAAAGTTATATTCTGTAAATTATTATAGGTATACAGTAAACATTGTCAGTTATCACAGATTAAATTAATGGGTTTTGCCAAAACACAGCAACCTCAGCCAAGAGGTACTATTGGATGTTTTGCGCAATCATAATATAAAAAAAGTAAGTAATTTTACCTCAAAGATTTTTAATCAGTCCTTGAACTTAGGTGTTTTACCTTTGTGTTGGAAGAGTAGTTTTCTTATTCCTATTCACAAAAGTGGGAGTAGACAACTTGTTGAGAACTATAGAGGCATCGCCAAGTTGAGTATCTTACCTAAACTGTTCGAGAGAATTATAACTCAGCATCTGGCCTTTGCCATCAAATCGTATATTTCTCCACTCCAACATGGCTTTCGAAAAGGAAGATCTACGGTCACCAATCTGTTAGAGTTTATTTGTCATGTTTTCAAGGCTTTTTCCAGTGGCTCTCGCACCGATGTCATATACACTGATTTTAGCAAAGTCTTTGATTTGGTTAACCACAAATTACTTATCTTTAAATTTCAAGCCGCTGGTTTTCCATCCCGTTTAGTGCAATGGGTAAGCTCTTATCTGCATAATAGGTCACTCAGGGTTTTGTTTAACTTCACCGCCTCACATGAATTCCGCGTTACGTCAGGCGTACCGCAAGGTAACCACTTAGGACCCGTTTTATTTAATCTATACATTAATGACTTGCCTTCTGTGATTAAATCCAGCCAGATCTTAATGTATGCTGATGATGTGAAACCGTTTTCTTCTTTTGCTCTAGAATCGCAATCACATCAGCTTCAAACTGACCTGAATAATTTAGTGGCATGGTATTCGTCGAATTATATGACACTAAACCTAAATAAATGTAAGAAGCTTTCTTTCTCAAGAAGGAAGTCATTCATTAACCACTATTTCATAGATTCACACAAGTTGGAGGACGTCGAGTCGTTCACAGACTTAGGCGTTCTCTTTGAGCATAGGTTACGTTTTAACTTATACATCGAGTTCTCGTTAAGCAAAGCTAGGTCCGCGCTTGGTTTTATAAAGAGGTGGTCCAAAGAGCTTAATGATCCTTATATTACCAAAAGACTGTACATGTGTTTGGTTAGACTTATACTTGAGTATGCTTCTGTTGTGTGGTCTCCTTCATATAGGTGCTATGTAGATTTAATTGAATCTATTCAAAAGCAATTCTTGCTATTCGCCCTTAGGAATTTGGGTTGGGATGAGTCCGCTTCTCTTCCCCCCTATGAAAATAGGTTGCTCTTGCTGTCCTTACCGTCTCTTGAGAAACGTAGATTTGTTCTTGGCGTTTGCTTCATCAAAATAATAAACGGCGCTATTGCCTCGCCGTCATTACTTGGAGAAATAAGTTTTAATGTTCTTAACCGCTTCTCTAGGCACTTTACCTTGGTTAAGGTTAGTCAATGTAAATATAAATATGAACTGTTTAACCTCTCAAAGTTGTTTGCAAGAACCTAAATGACGTCTATCACTTATTCTCATTATCGGACTCTTTAAAGTCCATTAAAGCAACATTGCTTAATGCACGAGATTTACCAATGTCACACTTCAACTAGCTTTTAACCCTAAATAGTCATTATGACTCGAAAATGAATTGTTGTTAAATATTATCCGTTGCCAAGCTTATGCATGTTTGCGATGGCTTAGCGATTGCGCAAGATCATTTGCATTAATTTACAAAAACCTTGGGATGCGCAGATTTTTTTACGCAATCAGTTCTAATACACATTTAAAATCAACATCGTTAGGCGGTATGGAATGTCCGGATAATATCAATTTGTTGTAAATAATATATGCTTCGTTACCACTGGATTAAGATCGATGTTCTAACTCAATTTTTTGTTAACTGCGAATATTGCTGTAAACAATAACGTGCGTTTAAGCTGTCGCACTTCATGGTCATTTTTAACAGCAAGAAGTGAGAATAATTCAGGGCATGGTAACACCCTTTGGAAAAAAAATGAAAATAAATAAATAAAAGTAAAATTATATCCTAAGCGGCGTAAACGAAATGCTGTTCACAGTCAACTTGTTTCACTTTTCAAATCAATTTAAAATAAATATCGTAGATGCAGTTGATTATATTGAATATTTGAATATTGATTATACAAAAGAGAATTGATTAAAAACACAAATTTTACACTTATTTGTAATAATCCATGGCTTTAGTTTTAGACTTCTAAAGAAAAACAAGTTAACAGATTCTATGTGTGGCTTAACTTTCTATTTAATTGAAACTAACAGTAAGACATTTCATAGCGGATGGCCAGAAAGATAAGAGTCTTAAAAAAGGTTCCTTCTTTCTTACAAATTCAAATTATTGCTGAAACTAATTCTTTTGCGTTTTGTGTACTTCTATATATGAAATATACCTGTTTTTTCGAAATTCGTAGGGGAAATGAGTGACATAACTATCTTTAAAAGCACAGTGAATGATAAAAGACTTAAAAATATATGAATGGCAAACTTAAAATGTTCGGCTCTACCCTTTGTCGGTTTTTGTTAAGATTACATACCTCTTGTAAGAAATATTTAAAAAAAAAAAACAAATGACAAAATTTTTTCTCAAATCTATAATTAAGTAAACTGAATTCTCTGTAATTATTATGCCGTCTAAGAAATTAAATAAAATAAAACAAGAAAACGTAGTAGCACAGCAGTAACAAGAAGAGAATGCTTTCGGTTTCTTGAAATTTGTATCTTAAAAACCGAATTATTCGTAACCTTTGCTAAAATATTCGTAGCAAAATTTCGCAATTCCGCTCCTTACATATAAATCAGTCACCCACAGTTCTGATAATACCGAGTCGCATGTTAGTCTTGGCGCTTGCTTCGTGCTGATTTGACATACGATCTGTTTGTATAAATGCACCTGCACTTAATTATCAATTAGTTACACTTGTAAATCAAGGGGAATGAAAATAAGCACACACATGCGCATACATAAAGATAACCATCTAAAGTTAAATAATACCAGCACAGCATAAATGCAGTGACTTCGGATGATGACTGACAGCATTTTGTTAAGTATATATAATGTTTTCCTTTTTACATATCAGTATCGGAGATATTAATTATATATATATATATATATATATATATATGTAGATATATATATCCACAGTTGTATATAGATAGGGCGTCCTAAAATATACGTAAAACTTGAATAAAAGAGAAAACTGTTTTTTTTTTTTAATTGTAATCTTCTTCATTGAATGGTAATGTACATGGGATAGGCTTAAGTGGGAAATAAAACGTTGGGGAAATAGCCTCCGCGGATTTGCTGGCTCTTTTATAGAAATACTGATCACCGAAGCGTGAGAGTGTGCGACCAGGGTATGTCTCGTGTAGTAAGTGAACTGTTTCACGGGATGTATGGTATGTGGCACCGTTTTGTTGAAACCCCATGTCGTTCATCAATATCAATCAATTTAGGCAGAAAGAACTGGGTTATCAGTAATTTCTTAACCAGTCGCATTTTCGAAGTAATTGGATATACTGTTCAACAACGAAGAGGTGTTGTTGTCTCGTGTACTACTCCATTTTTACCTACCCTAAACTGTCGACTGTCAAGCGGTTTTTTTTTTGCTTTGCAAATATTTTACCGCACAAACGGCGGTAAATTTTCGGACACCCTATATATATATATATATATATGTTAACTTTATAATATATTAACTTTATAATATATACATACATAAATTTTAGCATAACTTTTGCAACATCAAAATAGATGCCTCAGAATATGCTTAAAGCATATTCCAAACATTATTAGTTGTTGCAGTCGTTTTAGCCTTCAGTGTACGGTTACGATTTTAAATTTGCAAAGCGACCAAAGTTGAGATAAAAAATCAAAACATTTTTTAATGAGATAAAGTTTTACGATCAAGTGGAAAAAAAATAGCGGAAAAATTGCACCATTCGGGAAAAATCTAATTCAACAAATATATTCATTAAAATTTCTTTAACTTAAGTATCGAAATTTGTTTCTCATATTTCCCGGTCCCCGATAATATCATATCAATTTAAAAGATTATTGAGATAACAGATATCCGACAGTCACTTCAAGACTATTGAACCTTGTTTTTACTTACTCAGTTTTTAGTTCAGTTAACAATTTTGCTTAGGTTTGTCTACCTACATACAGGTGATGGTTGTTGTCAATTGCTCTTCTGTCTTGTTATTCCTCAGATGGCTAAAAACGAATTATGTTTTATATTATTTCAATTACGTTCTACAAAAGCTTACTGTTTCGGAATCTTATATATGTTACATGTGGTTAACAATAATACACATGCAAATGAACACACAATGCAGCACTCAAATATTCTTCGGCTGCTTTGTATTTGTATTGATTATTATATATTTGAGTGGCTGGTTTGGGCCATGCGTGTACCGTACGTGAATTTCAATGTATTTGCTTTGCAATTAAAATAAAAAGCTTCTGTTTTATTGATATTGATTTCGTTAGTGAAAGAGTTCGACAGCACGCGTGTCGCATTTGTTATGCATATTTGTGTGATGATGGTTGCTTGTTGCATTGGTTGCCATCAGTTGGTCAGCTATTAATAACTGTAGCATATTGCATTTATATTTGGTGAAAACTTTATATACATACACTTGCACTTATATATATATATATATAAATAAATATATATATATGCATCACACTAACACATATTCTATTTATACAAGTTCTAACGAAACAAATATACAGTTCAGTATACCGTAAACTAAACTAATAGTGATTGCATTTTTTTTCCATTACTGCTCGTTGGTTCTCTGTCTCTCTCTCTCTCTCTCTCTCTCTCTCTCTCTCTTTCTTTTTCTCTCTATAATAACATAATAATATCTCGTTGAAGGTATAGTAGAGCGTAAGCCTTACGTACGCTCTTCGCTTTTAATAATTTTTTCCAAAATATGCAGAGTAGTAAATATAATAAGAAAATTTATTTCGGTGGAGGCGGGTGGTTATGGGTGTGGGTAGAAAGCCGACTTACGATCCATACCAATAAGTCATCGCTAATTGTGGGCCTAGGAAATGATCTTGTGAGTAATTTTAATTCAATTCGTGGTCATTCATTTGAGCAGCCTAAAAGTTAAGAACTGCGACTACCAGGCCAGTGTTCGCGGGTTCCAATCTCGGGTACGGTACAGCCGTCTTCGGTTGTAGCTATAGTGAGTGCTCAGGCGGAAAAGGCATTGCACTTGTCGATTGGGGACAAAACCACTAGGCAGCGAACACCGTCTGCGTACTTCTTTCTTTTTCCTCTCTTATTTCTGATGGTTACCGTTTTTTTTTTACCAAAAATTAATCACCCTTTTCACGCGCGACTGATGGATTCCGATATCTACCTTTTCTTATTTTAATGGCTATCATGAAAAAAAATATATGAAGATTAATAAGATGAGCGATTATGATTGCGACAACCATCTTTAATGTGCTCAACAAATCTGTTAAGGATTCTTTGCAATAAAAATTCTTTGATTTACTTAAGACTGAGAAATTGTCTTTGGGACGGATCTATCGCTCCGTTTGTTGATGATCTCAAATAATATGAAAAGGTAAGCCATTTGATATGAATTTTTAATTAAATTGCTCAACATGAAGTATTTGAGTTCTCGAAGAAGTGGTGATGTTATGGACACCTTTCAGTTGTGAGTATACATATTCATATTTTAATTACATTAGGGTTGTTGTAGTCAGGACTGCTTTGTGCAATATGGGCTTTTATGTTCAGCACAAGCTTTCATTTCTATGTGTAAATATATTAATCCCAATTCTTTCCATATGGTTTTCTATGAATATTTATAGATGTTGATGTGATTTACTTTTATTCCCACGTTAAGCATGGTATCAGATGAGATAAATTTTTCAATATGGATTAATACAGTTATTATTTATGTACAAATGTTTATAAATCTGCAAGTATTTGTCATCTTTCATAGCCACCAGTGAGGAATGGATGATATACTAATACTTGCACAATGCTTGTCACATTAATAAATTTACACTCATATAAGATGCAATATTGGAGATTGTTTTTCTTTCCTACACTTCAGTTACGTTGTTATGCTCAATTTCAATTGAAAACGAAGATTACGATTCGATCATCAGATTGAATCGATTTCATCGAAAAACTTTGAACCTGAATGCGCTCCATTTTAAAGCTTCTTTCAGAGACATGATTAGTATGAAATGGAAGTTAAGCTGATGGGTATCGAAAATTCGCCTTAAAACAATTATGAGTTTCTTACATATTTTCTTTATTTCTTAACGTTAAAAAGAATCAGAGAAATCTTAACGAATTGTATACACCCTTACAAAAAAGAAAGCAAAAACACTTGTGCATATATGTTTGTTTACTCAAACAAATACTACCATCGTAATGATTAACTGACAGGACCCCACCGCGTGAGTTTTAAATAACTGTCATCTGAGTTTGGTTTTATACTGAGTGCAGTGCAACGCAGGTGACTGGCCGCGTGTTGCCATTTGACGGACGGTAAGGTTTAATATCAGACTGAGCATGTACGTGAGATTTTTCAAAATAAAACCTCAGCATGATTTATAATCACAAACGTTTTTCTTTAGAACTTTCTTTTGCCAAACAACAACACTGTCAGTATGAAAGGTAAAACAGGTTATATTTTCTACATTATAAACATGGGTAAATTTGAAAGGTGTCATAAGCAAATATGTGCTCAGAAAACGTACACAAGCATTTCTTTAAAATAATACCTCTTGTTGCTATTACTGTTGTTGCTGTCTTCGTTGCTTTTATGTAAAGGCAAGAAGACGAAAGAAAAGATAAAATTGACCGAAGACATTTGTATTAGGTGTGAAATGTTAACATTTGCATAGGTTATCATAGGTAAAGCGCGGCAAGAAAACCGCACGCTAAACTAAAGTTAGACGAAGTAATACTAGAAGAACTTTGAAGGAAGCATGTCACGCAGTTTCTAAAGATTAGGATACCTTCTTAAGCGAAGTTAGTTTCATTAGCTAAAAAAAAAAAAATAAAAATATCGACGCAGTTCCTTTGAAACGAACTCTAATAATACAAAACTTATTACGACGGCGTTCTTTGACTGTTTGCAGAAAACGTTTTTCATGACTACGCCTCTGTTGTACTCGGAAAAAAGCTAACATATAATACATACGTGTGGGCAGTGAAAAGTTGTTTTTTACTTGCTGAATTTATATTTACTTAAAAATCTTATTGAGATTTAATAAATTGAGTATAATATAATCCCCACACCCTTTTTCCTATATATGCAATATATCACATTAGCGCACAGAACATATTCACAAACACACGTTTGGTTAATTATTTATTACTTTGTATTACTTCACCAATAATTTAACAAAGATGAAACGTACGGTCATTGGTGGGAGTCAGACATGTTTGCGCTGTGTTTCCGCTAATAATTACATTTGTTTGTACACTTATATAACATACATGTAAGCGCACTTGTCGATTCATACTTAGACTTATTATGAAAAGAAAACGTATTAGCGTAAAAAGTAATATGTATATTTATAAATACATAAATATATTTATTGCATTGCATGAGTTGTTGGCATTTATGTGTAACAAAGTTTAATTCACACCCACAAAAAGTGGGTGCGTGTGAGTCGAGAAAGAAAGGATAAAAAAAATTAGCCACTAAAGCTTTATGTGTACATATATTAAATAGTTTGCAGTCGAACACGGCATTCGCATACAAAAAAATAAATTTGTTTTTAAAACATTTTTAACTAAAGAATGAAACTTCATACGATTGTTTACGCCACAATCGAAGTAAATATTACATATGCCCTTAAGTCACTTCGGCGGATCAAAGTGACGTTTAGAATGTATAAAATATTTAACTTATTTGAATAGTGTAGTGTAGTGTAACGTAGTGTAGTGGGTGTCGAACATTTTTCTCATTTTATGTTAAGATTTTGCATCTTTTATGGCCAAGCAAAGCTCCGATTAAATATATTTCCTTTGCGTCAATTTTAAAAGGGAGAAAGAATCGCAAAAATATTATCGAGAATTTTGTTTGCATGTTTTAGGTCGCTTCTTATCAGTCAAATGCTGTATAAGCTTTATTTGCATTTGGTTTTTAAAGCTTGATTTAGAAAATATTATTATTAAAGCAACTCCATACACCCAAATATATTAGTACGCAATTCGTCATGAACACAAATACAAAAATTTGTTAAGGAATTCAAAAAAAGTCATAAAAATTTACTTTTATTTGAAAACACCACACATTTGATAAAATAAGTCTGGATGAAAATTAATCGATTTTCTAGGAAAAAAACTTTTTTAAACTGTTAAAACCAAAAATTCGTGAATTCATCTTTACCCGTCATAAAGTAATGTAATCTTATGCAGCTGCCGAGTGGCAAAAGGATTAAGAACAAATCGTAGAGAAGTTATTAAGTAAAAGGGATTAACTTAAAACTATCGGAATGAAAGTTTTTATTGCTGGTTTGTTCCAAAAAAGGAAATAAGCACAATGTTTGAGAAAGATAAAGCAGTTGACTTAATAGAATTGGATCGTGATATTCGCTGGAATGTTTTAAATATAAAATGTGTCTTCTAAAAATGGTGCACAAGTCACATTTCAGTGGCGCGAACTTATTATCAACAAGTAAACAGACTATAGTTGATCACGGGGAAGTGGTTCGATCCGAAGCATTTTCAATTGTCCTTGGGCGAAAATATGTCGGTGTACCAAATTTCGTTAAAATGTATTAGGTTAGATGATAGGTTCAACGTAAGAAGGCGAAGTGGGTAGACGGACAGGCATACAGAATTATTTTTCTGAATCGATAGGTATTATATAAAAGGCTAATATATAATTGAAATCACGCCGTTTTGTATAGCCATCCCCTCACCATGCTTGATATTTTTGCACTTTTACGTCCACAATGATCCACAATGATGAACTTTTTAAAAAATTTGAAAAAAACATTAAAATTTAGATTGCAAAGTTTGAATTAACTTGCGAGTGAATACTTTATACACTGTAGGCCAATAGGGCACAAAAAAGATGCTTTTTTTAGTTGATCTTACACATGTCTCAAGGCGACTTTCGTGCTTTCTTAACGGTACAATGGACACGATTTCAAATCAAAACATGAATATTACTTTCGTGCCAAACTGTGATATGCGTTTGCTATACTTTATGTAATTAATTCTTGAAATGTAGTGATTATATCCATGACCGAAGGATGAGGGGTATATTCATTTTGACAAAATGTTTGCAACGCCAAGAAGGGACCTTTAGAGACCCCACGAAGTATGTACATTCTTGGTCAGCACCTAATTCTTAATGGACTTAAGCATACCCGTCTGTTCATCTGTCCAACCGTATAATATATATGTGAGAAACATTCTTTCATTATCGAAAATGAATATATTCGCCCACAAATTTGCAAAAGAAATTGGAAGTGACCCGAGGGAGAAACCTGTCAAACGGTGCGCTCACAACGCCCATACGCCTACATAGCATTTTGAAAATAGAAAAAATCAACCGCGCCCACCCACTATTATAGGGTATAAACATTTAGTTCTTTTACTTTTTCTTATTTTTAGGAAAACGGCGATGGGTATAAAAGATGGGTATAGAAGATAAAATAAGAATACAAGTTTCGTACTTGTTTAATATTCAAAGAATTTTTGTGCAATAAGGAACAAATATATAAATACTTATGAAAGAAGTAAACGCGATAGGATTTCAAAGTTTGGGTAACAACACGACTGACTTTCTCGACTTTCTTGGGCATTTGAACGCATCTCTTCATTTTGATATAAAACCATACTCTTCATTTTGAAAGATGACTGAATAAATGAACACATGCGTAAACATAGTTTATGTATGAGTCACATTGCCCAGTCGTACAACGCTGTAAAAGAAATTGCCGCATATTACACATCTTGCAACATATGTTTTTTCATGTTTTCTTATGGATATTCATCATCTTTCTTACTTCGCGATGAAGTATTATTGATCTTCTTTTGAAATTTTCAGCAAGTATTTTAATAATTCAGATTCTTATCACTTAGTGTTTATTTATTTAAAATGACTGAAAAAATAAACCTGAGCAAAATAATGTGCCCCACGCTCTTTGCAGTATTGTAACACGGGATCCATTTCGTATATCTGATGCTTGAATTACTGCTGCGAATTTTCGTAGGCATGATCTCCCTGAGAGGATCAATGCTTGTTGTTGTTACCCTTAGGGTTCCCCGAGTTCAGCAGTTTGAATTTAAAATTATTTTTATGTATAATATTATTACTATTAATATTATTTTAATTATTATATAAATTTAGCCAGAGAATAAATTCTAAGACTAAAGTCTTAAAGCACTAGCATCTAAGACTTTCGGCTTTTATTTTTATTAATATTATTTTATTAATTATTATTATTATTATTATTATTATTATTAAAAACTCTACCGCACTTGAGGTTTGAACCCGCGACCATTGAATTGCTAGTCGAGACTCTTGCCTACTCGGCCACTCAAGCGGATATATAATATTATATATATATAGTTATTATATAAGAAATAAATTTCATAAAATAAGCGAGAAATTTGTGTTAAGTCAAATTTTCGATACTCGCCACTCATCATCAGCATACGGGGATTACATTTTTCCCATAGCCTATCTTCTATTGAAACATTGACCTCCCATGTTGTCTATCCGCAATAATTAAATAAATGAAAAAAGTAAAAGCCAAAAATAGTGAAACGTTTTATTATCAACTATAATGTAAACAAATCTAAAATTTACCTCATCTTAGAGTGGTTTACTTTGACGGATAGACTGACCGCAAAATACGCATCTCGAAAATCTCTTTTTTTTTATCGAAATAATATCCTTTAAGGGTGATACAAACTGTTTAAGGCTTCTCTAACATTTCGGCATCTTTTCTGTAGAAGAGTTGTCAAAATGCTTAATATACGCTTCAGTCCCAAAAATGAGCTCATTATTTTACGAAAATGTTTTGCCCTAAAGCTTCTAGAGACTCAGACTTGGAAAATACGATGGGTTGGGCAATCACTCAAACTTTAGTACGCACAATTTTGGCATTGTAAGCAGCGATCTATGACTCTTTGCGTTGTCTGAGTGAAATAACAACTTTTTCCGTGCCATTGAGAACCGTTTTTTGCAATTTCGTCGTGCAATTGAACCAAAAATGATGTAAAGCATTCGCTATTCATTGTTGTTTCTTTTCAAGGCAGTCGATAAATATTATATGGTGCGCGTTTTAACATATGGAAGCCTTAATCTTGCCAGCGTGTTTGCTTTACATAGTTTTCGCCAGGGCCTTTGCGCTTAACGGACTATTGATTTTAGGAGCGCAGCGGTGGACCCATGCTTCCATTGTCCAATGTCATGCATCCTATAAACAAATGCTTGTTGCTATGGTTAAGCAACGCCAAGAAACGTTTCGAATCACTAAGATGTTGATAGTTGTATCGTATTCCAATGTGAGCAAATGTGGCAAGCGATTGGAAAACATCTTTTCCATGTTCACATTTTCACACAGTGAATAGACTGCGTTTTGATATGATTAAGATGTCAGCTATCTCTTGTAACTCTTATTTTCAAGAATTATTGTTGAGACAAGAATTATTGTAATATTTTCGCCATCCACTTCGTGCAGCATGATCAATTACAAGTTGAAAATTAGAAAACCACCGACGAATTGTTATTTTCGATAATAATAGCAATCAAAATGCAACCTGCGAAAATTGCAAGAGGAATATCACTAAAGTAATTATAAGTTGTAACTTGATTGCCGAACTGCCATAAAAGTTGGACTCTTACCATTTGAAGGTCGATAATATCCAAAAACCATATGGGCCTGCCAGCTAAATTACTATATATGTAGGAGAGAGGAGATTTATCGAGTGATGTGTTATATGCGGGTTTTAGAACACATATCGCTTACATTATTATTTATTTTTCCTGTTCATAATGATGATGGTGGTATTCGTAACTTAAATAACTGAATAAATTTCCCTTAAGAAACTTCGTCCTTGTAGAGTAAATAAATGAATACTTCATGATTTTACATTTAATTACTTAGGATCTTAGGATTACTTAGATCTGTACTTATACATAATTTTCACTTTCATCATATATGTCAAACGTTTTGATGAAGTTTGATTTCGTTTTATTAGATTTAAATTTACTAAAACTCATTGATATGTTCGCTTATGTCTTTTGTTTGCTTTTCATATTGTTTTTCTATCTGTCTGCTCGAGGTCGTTAGAAAATTTATTACCTTTGAATGGCCATAAATTTTTGAAGTAAACTATTGATAGCTACACGTATGTCCGTATATGTATCGTTGTGGCGGTATGTCTATATCTCTGCTGTGTTTGTGTACATAAATATACTCACATGTATGTCTATTCATATTGTATTTCGTAAAATATAGAAAGAAGAATAAATTTATTTTTATTAGTTTTCCATTTTATATAAATTTTTTTTTTACTATTTTTTCTTTCTCGATCACTAGCTTTTTATATTATAGATAATTTATAGTTTTTAAACAGTCACTTGAATTTGACTACATTTCCTTGTTTATAAAAAGATGAAAATGTATGTGAACTTTTAACCAAATTTTTAGGCGGGGGGAAAACAAAACCATATTAACTGATTATAATATTTTTCTTGGTGAGCTTGCTTGTGAGCAAACGTTTCAATTTATATTAAATGTTTCTTTAATTTTTTTTTTTTTTTACTTTCATTTCAACTTTCATTTTAAATATGAGAAATGAATTAAGAGAGAAACGAAAAAGAAGCTCAGTGTCAGCCAGTCAATCATTCACTGATTTTATCGAATGTTATTATTAGCATCAGTTAATCACCATCAATTGATATAAAATTGTATCAATTGATTTAATTGTTCCCAGAATTTTTGGGCTTCATTTTAACGCTAAGTTTTTTTGCAAGTTGAAAGAAGTCGAACTTATGTGTGTTTTAATTACTAATTCAATAAGCATTTTGAATACTTTGCCTTAATTTGAAATATGATTTTTTTAATAAAGTTTATAAAAACCAAAATTATGTAGACTTTTTTTGGTTTATTTAATACGCAGAAAATTACACAAAGGCTTCTTTGTGCACACGTCAGCTAGGCAAGTTAACTTACCATGCCTATTTAAAGGAGTGTAATTTATTATTGTAGTTTGTTACAATGATGATACATTGTAAGAATGACGGAGGATTTGATTAGATATTCATTTCCCAGTTAAGAACTTTATACAAAACTTGGATTCTCTTCTTGGAAAACTCGCATTATTTAGTCAACGGTTATAATGACTAAGAAATATTGTCAAAAAAACAACACACGATTTCGTGTGTAATAGATATATAAACTACAAATAGCCTGAGTTTTTAGAACAAGTGTAAGGGCAATAGTAATGGAGATCATAACTGAGGGTTGTTCTCTCAATCGAAATTTACATTAGAACTATGAAATCGAGCTGCGTCCGCCATATTCTCCCGGACAGTACAGGTTTTGGCGCAAGCCAACATATCCTTTAAATTACTAAGGAAAATTTTAACAAATTCATCAATCATTCATTAATTCCAATTTACTTCAAGATCATCGCGATAAAACGATTTTTTGTTTATGCCGGAAAAATTGTGTTTTCTTAGCAAAGTTTATTATTTTGAAAATAGTATTCATTAAAGCCTGCCTTCTCCTTTTTTCGATTTAAAAATTACTGCTTTCTAGATTACCCGCGCGTTAAGTACGACTGTCATATCGTGCCCGTAACAGCATTAATAATAAAAGTATTGCAATTACTTACAGCTTAGTGAAAACCCTGACACTTGTAAAAAACAAACAAAAACAAATGCAACCATATTATAAATGATAACCGACCCCATCAGTTAAGAAGTCTGTCCGTTTTGACAAAAAGCTAAGCAGAAATCACAGGTAAACAAACTTACGTAATACAAACAATATAAAAACAGCAGAGTCGGAAAATTTTATTATTATAAGACAATTGATGTCAACATTTGATAGTGTGTGAGAAAGTCGAAGAATAATCGTAGGGTTGGCGTTTAAATGGTTTATCATACAACAGGCGTTAACATTGCTGTCACACCCAACGAGAATAACATGAGCAATGAACAAAAAATAAAAATTACACTATGTATGAGTAAACACGCGAAATATATGTGTACAAAAGAAAAGTCAACGAGTGAAATTACCAGCAGACAGTCGAGTGGACAGACAAGACGAAAAGACAGTGAGTTATGCAGACATGATTCGTATTGTTTCCTGGTAAAGCGAAAAAGAAAAACAAAAAAAGAATACAAAATTGTGCTGGACAAGCCAAACTGTATACCTATTTACATATATATATATATAATGCTAATAATAAGAGAATAAACAAAAATCAGGCTCTTGATAAAAATCTCCCCAACATTCGATAACTGTAATGGCTTAGTATAGTACAAAATTTATTTAAAAAAAAAAAAGAAAAAAAACCGTGGATCTTAAGGGTTTGTCAGCCGTACATACTGTTTCTCATTGTGATAATGTAACGACGATTAACGTTAAAACTATGCTGACCTGTGCATATTCAGGCAGAGAATGAGGGAACGGATTTCACAACTTCACCAAATTTCATAGTGAAACAAGCAAGAGAGATAATCATACACATAAACAATCAATGATATCCGTGAGTAGTTTGACAGCTGACGGAAGAAGTTCAAGTAATAAATTCACGATTAATAGGAAAATAATTCTTAATCGACATTGACAAAGTCGAAGACGACACAAAGTAGAAGAAACAAAATATATTTTTGTAAAATTTTGTTTTTTTTCATTTGCCTTTTTTGCCTCATTTCTATCACTGTCACCAAATCACAACGTTATGTTAAACATCAACAATCCTCGCAGTATGTCTTTGCGGGAAGAGATCAACTAAAACCCTTTTTTAAAAGAACCCGTATTAATATCTTTTCGTCGCTTCGTTTGATTTTGTTTTTGCCTATGGATTTCTTACGAATTAAACGAAATTAATTAACACTCCCTGTTTTATCGAAATGAAAAAAAAAAACGTTTGAAGAATTAAAAAAAAAAATGTAGGTGGACAAAAAATATAGTCATTTCAGTTTTATGCTCCGCTTTACGTTATTACGAATATTGCTTGTGTGGTAAAAAACGAAACTAAACTAAAAAAATATACAATAAAAATTGTAATCAGACAAAGATTTGCGATTTGTGTCGAAAAACTTCATATATTTTTCTACGAGATATTGGCTATTTAGAGTTCATCTTCAAGGAGCTAAGGTTAACAGAAAAGTTAAGTGACGCAAAATTCTGAATGCACCACACTGGAAGTAAAAAATAGAAACACTTTTTTTTTTCATTCATGTGAAATCGGTTGAACCGAAGAGTTGAATAAACTCCGCCGCAAATAGAAAAACTTGAACTAATGCATTCGGCGGTCGAAAAGCTTTGCATCAAATCGTTGCTGTTGCTTTTGTAAAAACTAAACCTTTTGCAAATGCCGTTGTAGATAATCAGTGGAACAGTGCACAATCGCTCCCTTGCGGAAATATTTAGAGGGACAAAGAAAATTTCACGAAATGAATCGAGCATTTTCCATTTTGTACAGATGTGGTAAGTGATAAATGTTAAATGGCGGTTCCTCTTACCGCAAGTAATCATCTAAACGCGCAAACAATTGTTTTTTTTTTCTTAATATCAGATCAACCATCTGAAGGTATGTCCAAATCGAGATGAATGAAAAAGGCCATAACGATTTTTTTGCACGCATGGAAATTGAATCAAATTTTATGGAAAATAGTAAGAAGCAGCAAAATTATAATCGGTTGCGACCGAACGTTTGCACCCATCGCCGTTATCTTATAAAAGTTTGAAAAAAAAGAAGCATATAAATTTACATACTTTTTAACATTAAGTGGGCGCGGCTGTTTTTCTTTCATTTTCTTAAGATAATTTTGTGGAAATTTATATCATATATCTGTTGTAGTTTATCAGCAACGAGAAAAAGACACAGGAAGCAAAGTTGTCCTGAGCTTTGATTACATCCGTTTGTCCGCGTTGTAGGCGAGTTCTTTGATCGATTTAGGCCATTTAAAAAAATCTTATGCAAAATTTATAGTCAATATAGTTAATGGGATTTTTCGAAGCTTGCCTCTGCGCGTTACAAAATTATTGAAAAAAAACTAAATTTTGATATACTATAATATAGGGCGTGGTTAATTCTTCTCGTTTTCGCAGATTTATCTTTAGTAGTTACTAAATGAGTGATTAAAAAGACAATTTTTGATTCCTTCTCATAATCAGGGGTGTTTTTAGTTTACGTTGTATTATAGGCGTGTAGTGTGTTTCATATCGAATTGTTGTTTGCAATCACAGGAAGACATTGTTGGGTAGTGACTTTTAGAACTCGAAGGGTTAGTTAAAATTGCAAAAAAAACAGACTCCGAAGCCTAATAAATGAATTGGTGAAAATAAATCAAAGCAAATCGTTTCTTATGGTATACCGCAGACAACAGAAAATATTGCTCTTTGCCGTTTCAAACACAGCTTCCGGATGTATTTGTAAATTGCAAGCATGCGAAGGTTAGTTTTTACAGAAAGGACTCTTTCTAGAAAAAACAGGTGTACATTTTTCAATGCGGCTCCTGTTCACCTCGGCCATGTCCATTTCTGGTATAAGTAATACACGCACCAAAATATAACACAGAAGCGATTCAATCGTTGGCCATATATAAGTAATTATAACAAAATTATAATCACCTTGAGAGTCAGCGATATAAATAAAATGGCGTAAAGTAATTTGTTAGCCGAGATCGCGTGTCACAGCATTGTTTTTGCAAAATTTTACATTACTAGCGTCAAGTGCTGAGCCACGAGCTTATTTATCTTAATATTTTAAAAATTTGTAAAATTTTTTATAAGTTATTAAAATAAGTATTTTTGTTTTCAATGTCTATCGTTGAGCACACTTGCATTGCCATAAAATAAGAAAAGTGTTATTGTATGATTGTAATAAGCTGAATTTAGTAGTGCTTTGCTTAGTAATCTCGCTCCACTCAGTTTTAATTGCAGCTTTAAGTTGATTTATGTTTATGGCTGTTAAAGTTTGGTTCACATTTGCAAAGGATTTCTACTCTAACCTATGTTTGTTGTAAACAGATTACAAATAATTCTTGAAAGGATTTAAATTTAAATTGAATCGTATTTGCAAACTCTAATATATAAAAATTTATTTCACAACGAAACCTCTGCTTTAGATATCATTGAAAACTCTAAGCCTTTTTGTGTATTTACTTATTTATTTTCTTTTTTTCAGACAGAAAATCATGATTAAAAAATGAATTTTAAAATTTGAAGACTTTATTGAGGACAAATGAATTCGTAATTATTATACCCGTCACCGAGAGATGAGAATATAGCAATTTTGTTAACCCAGAAGGACCCTTCAAAGACCCCATTAAGAATATGTATTCCCTATAACATATATATATATATATATATACATTTATGTATACATATATTATGGATTCGCCTACACATGTTCATATGTTCGTATGTCCATCTAGATAATGTGTACGGTAAACACTCTCCTATCCATAAAAATGAGCCTGCCTACCTCAAATACGGTGGAAGTTCTTGCACGGGGTTTGGCCTATCCTCGCCAGACCGGTAAAAGGGTTCATCAGTCCAACGTAAACTGAGACCATCTCTGTTTTCAAAAATAACCGAATATATTGAGATTTCGTTGATAATTCATAAATGATAAACATTTCCACTTATATTCCATACACAATCTTCCAGTACAAGCAAAAACAACTAGCTTTCTTTTTTCTTTTCTTTTTTAAGACAAATGCGGCCAGTATAGAGTTAAAGCTTTAGCCAAATATAATATTTATACAGATTAGGGAACGATGTATTTTGTCAAAGTGTTTGCAACGTTCAAAACGAAGCTTCAAAGACCCCGCAAAGTATATACATTCTCGGTCAATACCAAATTCTGATCCGATTTAACCATGTGCGTTTGTCCGCCCGTCCATCTGTGTAATGTCTGTTGTGAAGATTCTCCTAATCGCAAAAATAAAACAATCGACTTCAAATTTAGCAGAAACATTGGAAGTTCTTGTACGCAAGTTTGTACCAGATAAACTGAGAACACCCCCGTTTGTTAGAAGGAACGAAAATTGTTTTTTACTCATTATTCATAAGCTACAGCAGATCTAATCTAAAAAAGTTTGAACGTCTATTCTATGGGCGACGCTGCAGTACATGTACAAAAATGGGGAAAACGGACTACGCCTATCCAATATTATCATCATATTATCACCAAAAACGTAATCATACCCTTCAACACTTGTGGTACAGAGTATATTAAGTTAGTGTGGACGTACGTAGCATTCAGAAGGGCTTCATATAGACCCATCCGAGCCTGACCTGTCTGAGGTCTGCCCACGTAAATTTATGTTCAAGCCACAGAAAATTTGGCGCACTCACGTCTTTTGACTCAAGAACGAATCCTATTCAAAATGGTTTCCATCGGTGCACTTTTTCGACCACTCCCCATATAATGACCTA
The DNA here is from genome assembly GCA_000688715.1 of Glossina pallidipes. Lineage (NCBI taxonomy): Eukaryota > Metazoa > Arthropoda > Insecta > Diptera > Glossinidae > Glossina > Glossina pallidipes. Next base: position 700,044 of record KK499851.1, on the reverse strand, counting down.
TTTTAAAAAGTCGCTATATGGAAAAAATGTTGTTTTCAAAATTCCTCGACAAAAGTGGCTAATTAATAGCTTGCCCCATTCTAAATTGGTGAAAACTGTGGACCGACTGAGGCAATATTTTGGACCCCATCCCATATAATGAAAAATGAAGTTCGTATGAGAAAAAAATCTAATTTTGAACGCTTCTTAAAAATCAAACCATAATAGTAATTTAAGATTAAGAAACTAACTAATAAACTTGGACAATCTCGTCCTATTTTTAAGATCTTACCCCGTATATAGATTTTCGCGAAAACTGATATTTTGTAGGGCGGAAAAGTGTAAATTTCAGTATGTTATGATGAAATTTAACCCGTATTAGTAATTTAAGGTAAAAAAATTCACTTTACCAAATTTGGACCTCCCATCCCTATTTTTGGATCCTACCCTACATAAGCGTTTCTACGAAAACTTTTGTTTTTTAGAGCAGAAAAGTTGAAGTTTTAATATGTTATGATGAAAGTTGATCTATAATAGCAATTTGATATAAAAATTAACTGTGCTGAGTTTTGAACACGTACCTTAATTTTCGAAGGTGTTTAGCTCAACGAATCTTACGGAAAGGAAGCATTTATTTGCAAAGGGACGAAATTTTAATATATAGTTTCATGATAGTAAGCTCATGTAAAAACAGGGTATTATTTTTGGTTTCTATGACAAAAATATGAATTGTGTTAGGCAATGCGACATAGGGTATTTAACAGTCGGCCTAGCCCGAGTTTAATATTTTCATTTGTACTTTCACTTTTTTTAGGATCACGGTGATGAGTTGAAAGGACTCACGAACGAATATAATTTTCTTACTTGTCGTACTTGTTATTAATATCTTTTGTTTCTATTTATCATAGATAGATTGCCTGCAACGTGCAACCAATTTCCCGATGTATTGTAAAAGCAACTGTTTATAGATTTTTTTAATTGATTTAACTCAATGGATAATTTTTGAAGATTATTTAATAATACGAATATAAATTTTTTAACTGCCTACGCATGCTGCAATGTACACATACAAAGTTAACTGCTTGGTAATTTTTAATATTTGCTCAAGATTATGCACATCTCTCAACATAGATGCTTTCAAGCAAATAAACCTGAAAGCTTGGTTTACGGCCATGGCTGAACCATTGTTGAGATCGAACAACGCCTTATTTGACACAGTTGCAAATCATGAATTGCCACACAACTGTACGAAGCGTGCACAGCTCAGTATCTGCGTACACGTCTCTCATTCGATAACCAGACGTTATTACATACCGTCAATGTTTGTTCAAAGATCTTTAAAGTTTCCGTAAAAATTTGAAAGATTTCGCGATTTTCTTAGTCTCTATGACGTGCATGTTTGGCTAAAGCCTGAATATTTGTTTTTAAGTTTTCTGCTTTGTATTGATTATTTGTTTAACGGTCCGTTTTTATGCTAACTTTTCGGCTGTCAATCGCTTCGCTTCATAATCGTCATCGTATGATTTCATTTTTAATGCCGAATGTTACGAAAACAGATTTCTGGTAAATCTTAAAAATAACATAATTGAAGATCTTGTTTACTTCATGTTCGTTTACGTTTAACGTTCTTTCCTTTTTTGTTAATCTTTCCCATATACATTAATCGATTATCTTATGAAAAGCACAATGAACAATTTACATTTTTTTTCTTTTTTTGTGTATAGATTTACTCGCTCAAGTTTGTGTGTATGGGTGAGTGTGTGTCTATGCTTTTTAAAGTACGATACAATTAATCATTAAACGCTTTACGCCAGATGATCTTGTCTGCCAATGTGTGCATTGACCGTAAGTTGCATGCCTACCCTTCGAACAATGCATATAACGAGGAATCCAGCAGTAGGTCATAAGCATCAGCTTAATCATGATGAATATAATTACTACCATCATATTCACTGACAGAACAAAAAAGAACAAAAAAGATGTGATTTTCAAATCACAAAGGCTTCATACACATGCTTGTTAGTTAGTTCATCATTACCATTATAATTATTTAGGGTGGTGACCCAAACTACTTGCATAACTGGGAACCAGAAGTACGAAAATATTTAAATTTTATGGTTGCTTTGTTTAGAGAAAATGCTGACTTTGATTAAATGAGAAGTAATGAAATGAAGAAAAACAAGTGGGAAAGTTATATTCGGCGGCGGCCAAATCTCGCATACCCACCAGTATGCTGTTCGTAAGTTCTTCTATTTGATACCCACATCGATGGTATTATTTAGAAGAAAATTAATCCACCAGATCGCGTTCATTTTAGAATCAACCCATTTTTACACAGAGAATATATCTTCATTTAAGGAATGTATAAAATAGTTTTAAACAGTCTGTCTTGTTTGCCTTGTGATAAACAAGCATCAAACCTCAAAAAAAGGAAAAAACAAAATTTAGTCAGTTGTAACTTTCTGCAACAATGGCCGAAAGGAAAGTGCTTGGTAGAGTAAATGTGGAAAATTTCAGCTTTTAACCTTGATAATTTCTGAGAACCGTGTAAAAACTTACAAATTTTTGTTAAGAAAAATGGAGTTACGTTCAGTTTATGCTCCACTGCGGGCTTCTGCTTTGACCACTTTGGCCCATTCTCAATACCAACGTGCAAAACTTGCAATGTTTCCACCAAATTTGAAGTTGACAACTTCGGTTTTGTGACCAGGAGAGTGCCAACAACAAACACTACACGGCCACACAGACGAGCAGATATGACTAGATAAATTCAGAACTTCACGCTGATCAAGAATATATCTAGTTTATAAGGTCTCCGAAGCTTCCTTTCGGGTGCTACATACATTGTGAAAAAAAACAAAATGAATATACCCCCATCTTATATATAGTGGTGGGTATAATTAAAGCTAAGTGAAAATATACCAAGTGTTCAACGATTGTTAGATATTTTGCGGTTGAAGTAAGCAATTTTTCAAAAAAAATGTGTTTTCCTCTCCGTTAGCTTAAGGTACCCCAAAGCTAAAACAGATTGTCTATGCAGCGTGGTGTATTTGTCTATTGAAATGTACGTATTAAGCATGTGTTCGGTTAACCACAAATTCATCATTTTAATACGTTCGCTCACATTTAGACTCAGTCACTTTTTGCTGTTTATAGAGTTACAAATTTTATAAGCGCTTATTCATATACAATTGGGGTGCGGTAAAAGGAAAAAAAAAAGAATCAAATTAAACTTAAATAGACGCAGACACTGCATACAATACATTAATGAGGTGTAACAACCAATAATCGAAAGCATTCATATGTTGGTTCATCAAACTATTACAACATTATTGCCTCTCGTACACCAAAAGAAAAATTCACATAAACTTCACATATAAATCATAGAAGTCATAAATAATAAGATTATATCGTTATGGATTTGTTCATGTGTATCTGATCTCATTGTGTTAACATTTCAGCTCCGAGTTTACCACATTACTGACAATGGTTACAAACTCTAATATTTGGGGTACACTGAGAAAATTCTCCTTTAGAGAACATAGATACACTTGCACGTGGCGCACTGTTCACATATTGAGCGTAACAATAAAAAACAAATACCATTATCATAACCCATTATATCGACTTTTGAGTCTTATAACATTCTGTTGTTAGAAGTAATGTGTAAGATCCCGAACATCGAATGGCGCTTATTTGGTTTTCTTATTTGACCAATGGTTGTATACCATTCGCAATTATAGTTTTATTTGCTTCTAAAGGCGGCAGTCTTACTATATGGCCAGTTTTCCGAAACAACAAGCGACAATTAGCTGCGAGGTGCTTCGAGCGCAAAAAGTTTTGGTTGGGTTTGGTTCATCTTGAAATCGTCATAGAGTTCTGGCCTTTTGATACAGACGATTTTGGGCGACATTCACGACATTCGCCGGTAAGCGGATGAGGGCGACAATTAAGCCCGTTATACGCTAATTTCAAACTTGCAAAGGATGGGATTTCATTGCAATAAGTTCGAAAGATGCAAGTAAGTTCGAAAGATCATCGTATGAAAATTTTCACGAATTCATTCCATTTTTTCGCTGAGCCAGCATTCTCAAGTAAACAAAAGTTAATCATTTCTTTCTATGCGTTCAACGTCATTCTCACATTTTTTGTTTAGCCAGAAGAGGACAACTATTAAATAACCAAAATGTTTGCAACACATAATATTAAGCTTACCGGAACTCTCTAAGTTCAGTGCGCTCTCGAAGCTTTGAAAAGAACGAATATGAGTTCAAAAAATGTTCACTTATCTTGGTTTAAAAAGCGATTGATTATTCCGTTCCCAATTAAGAAAAAGAATAATATACGCATTATGCAGCATTTCTATATGATCTTCAGTTTACATCGTCCTCTAATATGTTTGCAATATCGTGCGTCGCCTGATTATCACAATTTATCCCAGATTTCTTGGGTCCGGACGCAATCTTATGACGGCGTAGTACGCCGTTAACAGGGTGACTTTTCAGTCATGTCGTGCATATTCATTTTGATTTGAGATTTATTTTACGTTGTTTGTATAAGCGGTAGATGGACATCAATAAAATCATAAAACAAAGTTCTCTCTCTAAGGGAAACTTATATACTTTTTGCTTAGAGACGAATTGCGAATTTCAAAGATAGCTGTTTGTGAAATTCCGGGAATAATTGAAAGCCGTTTTCGTTTCTTCGTAGATAAATGTTGAAATAGCGGTTACGACCTCAAACCGATCAAAGATCTTTTCTTATCATTATTTTCGGCTTAAATTTGAGAATTAATCGAAAATACTCATCTTCATATATCATCGCATTATTTTGGAAATGCGAACCGACCTTTCCATCAAAGCTGGCACGTAGCTGCAGCATAAGATGAATATGTTTCGATTTACGGAGTGAGTGTTTTATGAAAAAAAGGGAAATATTGTAAGTTTCTATGAACGCTATTTGGCATTATTTAAACAATATTTTTTCTATTATAATTGTCTCGTAAGTTCTGTTGTTAATTTCATATCAGATTGGTGTTCATTTGGCCTAAGGCGCATAAGTACAATTTCAACAAATACTTGCATTATGTCAAATTAATTTAATGCTTTGTCAAATTAGGGAATGATTTCGATTTCGTGTCTTTAAATATTCTTCAAAAAGTCTGTAATACAAACTTTCGAAAATAATAATGTTTGGATTTTATTTTTCTTTTTCTTTTTTAATATATTGTGATCATCTTTGTTTGGTATTTTTCTGCTTGGTCATAGAATTTCTTTCAAAGGACTCTTAATATAAACTTTTTTTTTCTAATGGCATGATAATGTGCTCGTATACCCAGCGGTAAGCGCAGCAATAAAATCGTTGCTGCTGGCAAAGCCACAATCTCGTTATGTATGTGGTAAGGCATTTGAAGCCAGCAGCATTAATTTCGTATGGACGTGATGCTCTGTTTTCTGTTTGCGGTGTAAATGTTTCGCGTTCAGAATATAATGCGTTTTGATGGAATTTTGTGGAGCGATTTGTGGGCGATTCACTACGCAAATTAGCGTTCTTTAAATTATTTAAACAAAGTCCGTAATTCAATGAGGACGCCGTCAGTCAGTTACAGATGAATAAATATCTTCTTTGACAAAAAAAAACGATAAGAGAAAAAGAAACGGAAATCGGATTTGCTGTCTGCTGTGAGCACTGTTTCAGTTACTTTACGCTTATCCTGAAAAGTCGTATAATTGGTAATTGTTTTTGTTAGATACGATTTCTAATTCTGTTTTCTCTAAAAATATTATGCAAAAGTTTTATCTTTTTATAGATATTACTGTCCTGGTCTGCTTATTTGCCGTACGCTTTCGTTGTCGTGTAATATTGCTTAGTACTGCGTGCGTTGCGTACTCAGCGTTTATATGTAGTTCAGCGTTATCATTTTTATTTCTTTGTGTAATGTTTTTAAAAAGCTAATTATATATAGCCTCTGGTAATTTACGTCAGGTACAAATAGTGAAGAACTTTCCAGTCAGTCGGGTGCAATGGCGTAATGCAGAATAGCATTTTATTCGCATTTTGCAATTGGCAAACGTTACAAAAAAAAAAGGCTTTGATTATATGCCTTGTTTGAAAATGGCTGCCAGTTTGTTCTATTGCGTACTCGTATGTGTTATGTATGTGCAAGTGTAATAAATTTTTAATTTTTGTTTGCTTCTCTTGTACATCAATAAAACCCAGAAGTAATAAGAACACGGTTTGCTACGTATTTACGTTGGCATTGATTGCCACATTAACAACACGAAACGTTGGCATTGGTGTGCATGTGCACGGTTAGCTTGTTAGTTTCCAGCGCCAAATCCCTAAATTTGAAAGAAAATCTCATAAATCACAAGATAATCAAAAGCTTTTGCTTGCGTGTTCGCTTGTTTGTTTGCTGGTCTAGCTTAAAATTCTACTGATGATGTGTTTGGAGACAGTTAAATGGCGGTTATACAATAAAAGACTAAACAGTGCCATGGCCTCCGAGAACAATAACAAAAAAGGAAACAACTAAAAAGGAAAATATGACTTTAGGCCGAACCCTGGACGCCCGCCGCCACAAATTCATCATTCATGAAAATCATATTTTTCATCCTAATATTTTAAAATTTTTTTTATTTATTTAAATATTAATAAAGTTAGTAATAACAATGATTATAAAAGTTTTATTGTATAAAGTGTTAATATTATTATTAACATTAGTATCAGATTAAGTAATACGGTTAGTATTAGTATTATTATTAGTATGTGTATTGCTGTTAGCATTATTGTTTGACATTTGAAGTACAATTTATTTTAAATTTGAAAATCCATCAAAAATGAAGACTTTTAGCAGAGTCCGGAAAGTCTCCCTGGCCTAATTACTCACGAAATAACAAAACCATTACATTCTTCGACTGTGGGTATCGTAGAAGATATAGTAGCAAATTGCTTTTGCAGCGCTTTCTGTATTTTTAACTGCGGTAGCAATGGTAGTAAACGCTTTAAGTAATACCTCTCGAACAATAAAAATAAAAATAAAACAAAAACAACGACCGTGATTGACATGTGCAACGTGCGTATATTTCAAATGCGCATTCACAACTCGAATAGTTATCTGGAAGCTACATATCCATTCAAACACTGCTACTCAAGCACTAATCAACGACTTTGACGATGCATGAATGCATCGCGAAATTCATGGGCATGTTAAGAAACTGAGCTAAAAAGCAGTTATTAACTTCAAGTCTAGTACACATATATTTAATCTGTAAAATAGTAGAAAATTAGACTAGAGATTTATGCTCATAATCATTATCGTTTATCAGTGGGTTAGGCGATAAAGAAGGAAAGAGCAGAACAGAAAGAAAGAAAATGAGGAAGAAAAAATATGAAACAGAAGCCGCTTCGTGGATTTAGCACAAGCGAAAGGCAAATTTCAAAAAAAATTCTCAACAGTAGTCAACAATGTTGTTACGATTGTTGTTGTTGTTGTTGTGTTTGCTGTTACATTAGCCAACATACTCGCATCCAGTTTAGTTCGTTAAGCAAAGAAAAACCACAAATATCAAACGATTATCGTTATCGTTGTGGTCTTTACACTCTGTCACAGTACCTATCACAATTTTAGCTGCAAATAGTTTTTAAACAATAGGGGAATGGGGACTGGTTTTGGTAAACTTGGCGGTCAAGCAGAATAAAAAAGAAGTGTTGTCAGGATGATAAGTAGCGCTGCTGCGAATATATGTATGTTGACAATCAATAAAAGTTATATAAAAGCTCTAATTACTGCACACAAATTCTCATCGATTGTTGACAGTGTGATAAACGATTATTACCGTTAAATATATATAGATGACAAAGAAGAGCTGAGAATGAGAGCCCAAGAGAAGGATAGAAAGGAAGAGATAGAAAGAGAAAAAAGTGGTATAGTAAGTAGAAAAATGAGTTATGTATAAATATTACAGGCAGCCATTTAGTTAAACTAACGAATTGCTACCTACTTTCGCTTCTTTCTTTCACGTTCCACTAAACCGAAACAAGTATTATGTGTAATAAATATTTTGCAATAATCAACTCATACGAAACCAAGTCTATGAAAGGTAGAGAGCAAGAGGTAGCGAGAAATTTGTGGACTACTAAACGCGCGATTTAAAAAAAGATGTGAAAGACACAAATAATGTGAAGCAAAGAACATGTGAAATATCATTTTCTTTAAGATTTTGATTTTAGCCAGGCTCCGGCTTTGAATGCTAAATTCTCCGGAATAATTATTCCCGATAAAATTTTGATTCATTACCTAATTCTCTTTCACGGCGGACGAATAAATCTTACAATTGCTAGGGCAAATAAAGATTAAAGGCAAAGATCGCTTTTCACAATAGGACCATTACTTGTACATATTTGAACCAACATTCAACGTGGATGTCAGAGGGTGCGGTTGTAAGGTGTGCTACAGAGATATATATTGACTTCAACTTTTTTCCTTGTTCACTACAAAATTTTCGTAAAATGTTTTTGAGTGCTACAAACGAAGTGATTAAATTATCAGCCCATTCTTAAATAACGGCTAAAGTTAAAGAAAAGGAGACTTAAAGAAATTTTAAAGACTTGTGCTACGGAAATATATGCAAATTTTATGCATTGAATTGTAGATATATATACTTTTATTGAAATGTGTACGAATGCGATCGCCCCCACACGTGAATATGATTGCTGATGATGATGTTGAAGAAGTATACCTTGAACGTCATTTGACCAAGTGGCTGACTCATTGATTAGATCTATTTTTTGGTCTTCAAGCTCAAAAAATGTACGGATAATGTGGAGCAGAAAAACAACATCGCTGGCACTATAACAACAAAAACATCCAGATCATTCATACCGTAATTGTTAAGCTAAGGTTTACGCGGGCTGCTAGTTTCACTGATTGTTGCTAAAGTTTGCGTCTCCATCTTGCAAGCAATTTAATTTAATTTATACCGTGCAATCAAAGCAAGAAAACAAGCGATGCAGATTAGTTGACGATTAAACAATCAAGCTGCGATTTAAGATTCAATTTAAAGATTATCGCTAAGTAAATGCTTGCGCTTAATGAGATACGTACACCTGAAAGATATACAACAACATACAACAACAACGACCACAAACAACACCAACAAACGGCTTGATGGTTTTCAAAAGGAAAGAAGGAGATATATGAGAATATGCAAGAAGATTAGGGCTTGGGTTTATAGATCAATGGTGTCTTGCTAATGGCAAGATATCTGGTTACATATGCCTGTACACCGCAAAATAACGAAAATTAAAATAAAAAAAAAAAAAAATCGAAGTGAAAATCAATTTAAATGCAAATTATGATACTTTTCATTTTCAAATAAACTGTTAATGCATTGGTATAAATGCCTGCAATGATCGAGTTCTAAGTATTCTATGTGTTCTTCATTTCTGCTTATTTTTATTATGTGCCTCTGACACTAATCGCCCATTTCTTGATGCTTGTGCGCATAAATATATATATATATATATATATGTGTATAGGTATATACGTGTGTTCATGTATATGAATTATGTGCAATTACGGTTGGATTAAAGTCCTATCAGTTACATGTAAAGTCCGTGTGCGACTAAATTTCCATTTGTTTCCTTTAAAGCACTTGAATGCCAAATATTGTTGGTTTACGACACAGAAATGTTATTAAAATGCAATTTTATTGTTATATATATATATATCTTTTTAGTTGCTCTTTGTTTAATTGCTCAGAAAAACATTTTTACCTGCAATTATTTAAAATTACTTAGAAAAAAGTTCGTTATTCGTAGTTAATCCTTAAACTGCTGAAAACAGTTCTAATGTCAATAGTTGCCCGCAACAACAAACAAGATAGTTGCTAATGGGAGTAGCGATGAGAATAGGTAAACAACGTAAATATGCCAAATATTTGATGTGAGCATTGCGTGTGAAATTTTCATTTGAACGTTACACGAAATCTAAATACACCTAAGCTAAGATAATAATGCTTGCGATTGTATTGCAGCTACTAGATTTATTTATTGTCAGGTTGCATCTTGATTGCATCTTGAACGAAAACCGTCATAAAATTCGGTTTAAAAGCACAACATCGGTTACTTTTTCAAGTTTACTAAGACTTTCATAGCAAGGTTTACGAGATAGAAGCCTATATAATCGTGTAAAATACAATGCGAAATTGGACTAAATAGGCGTTTCTCTTTACAGCTGCTAGGTAAAGCGGGAATGCTCAAATGGCAGTACACTTGTGATGTTATTCTGATAGCAGGAATTCCCGCTTGCCAACCAATCGACCAGATCGAATTGCAAAATTTCTGAAGATAATGAACAATAAGTTTCAGTCGAGCAAGTTACTCAATGCCCATATAATCTTTCGCAACTTCTGATTTTGCGCATTGTAGAAAATTGATGCCTCTGTAGCCTTTGCAACAAACTAATCACTCCGAATAAAGAATAAAAATCAAAGATTAAGGTGAAGAGAGGTGCTAAGGTAAAGAATAAATAAAAATCAAAGAAATTTATGAAAGAATTCGCGTTTTATTATAGATGAGTATTTACCAAGCGATTCTTGCTTGTATTTCTTGATTCACTAGTTTCCTCTCTAGTTCCAAAACTCGTTATCAGGGTGTTTATGATTTTCGCAGTGAATGGAAAAGTCTAGCGTGTTTATTTCTATGCACGAAGGCCCTACACTAGAGATAATGCAAAGTGAATGCATTCTTGATCAGCTGAAGATTGCAAATCGATTTTTTTGACGTTTACCTTCGCAAAATATCAAATAGTAAGCTGACATTTGTATATTCTTATAATTAATATGGACCTATCGAACTGTGCAACCTTTTAAAAGTTCTGTGTAGAAATGGACTTAATCCGCTCAATAACTATGCAAAAAAAGTATCTTACAAAATATAAGAACTAGCTAATCGGAGACGCTTTAGGGAATCGTATAATAAGTCACTTTAAATGTAACCGAATGAGCAACAAGTTATACAAAATATTTTACAAACTTTATCTATTGAGATAAAATGAAGGTCATTACGTGCGAACGTGAATAATATTTTTTTTTATTCTTCTTTCTTATCTTCTATTTGTTTTTCTTATAATAGTATAACTAATTGTACTATACAGTGAATAGGGAGATAAAATGTATATTTTTCAATTTCTTAATCATCTCATTATTTTATTCAAAATTTGACTTCTCTTACAGCGATCGTTAAAGTTGCGCAAATGAACAAGTATTTCAACATATCTGCATTTTATAATTTCGCCACATTAACAGAAATACAGCCAGATAATAAAATGTGACTGGTTTCCGCAAGAGTGCAAGCTATCCATTATGCCTTGTTCTCATTTACCTAAGCTTTTCGTACTATCGCTATGTGGGTTTAGAAAAGTTTCACATAGCAAGCCGTACAGCCGATGACGAGATTGGCTTAATGGCAACTATGTTATGTAGTTATAGTACATTTATATTAACATTCAATTTTTGATTTTAACTATGTGATCAAAGCTACAGCTTTCAATTGAAAAGTTTACGGGTTTGAGAAAGAAAAACCTTCTGCAACGCTTCGAATTAGTAATAAATTTTCAATGATTGCATTCACGGTATAAACTTGAATACCGACTTAACAATATTATTTTCTATTTATCACCCCTTCTCTCTTCTATCCAATGTCAATTCCAGAAACACGCGACAGAAAACTCCTCATAGAGAATCTAAGAAGTGTCTTAGAAAAAATTTCTTCTTCCCCTCCTTCTTCTCTCTTTACTATGAAGATTTCCAGCATAAACTCATAATTATCTGCGATTAGTAACAGGAGCAGAGCTTGGTCTTATAATTTCTTTTTCCGCGTGCATTGAAAACCAATAAAGAACGATATCGCCATCTAAAGAGGGATCATCTGTTTTTGAATTTTTAAATAATTGCAAGACGAGTATCAGTACGAGTATGAGAAGCTCATTGACTTTTTTGATTTGGTTTTCTCCGTCTTGACAATTGAATATTGTAGTTTCACACATGTAACTGGCTTCATAGCCTTACCTAACAGTAACCGCTGAGACAATGTTGATGGCCTTCATAGCCAGGAACTATTTGGAAAAGAATGCAGATCCTTTCTTCCTTCAAAGAAAAGAGGGCTCCTTTCATTACCCCTCTTAGGCAGTCCAAGAGAAAGATTTGTCGCCAAGTGAAATATAGTAAGCCTTAAGCCCTTCTTTTCCAATAATTGAGCGGTTCTTAAACTACGAACATTTAAACGAGCAGTTACTTGTGAGACAGATTTTGTGAGAGGACGACTGAGATGTCCTATAATATTTCGGTGAATGCGCAACTGATGAACGAATCATCTAACAGGTGTATGACCATCGCGCTTCGAATTAAGAAAAATGATTCCGATGATTCAAGAGCTTCTATACCAGGGACGGGCGTTGATTATGATTCCATATTTAACGTTTGTGTCACGAAGGAGAACACATACAGTAATCTGTATAAATACTGTCAACGAATAAAAATTAGAAACTAAAGCCTCAACAGTAGGAAAATTTAATTGTAAAAGTGATCGAAGTAAGTTTTTGAAACCTTCATTTTTGAAAAAGTCTGTAGAAGTTTTATAAAACGTTAAATATAATTTCCAAACTAGTACTTAAATTACATTATTGTTATTATTTTTCGTAAAACTTTATTTAAATAAATAGATAGTTCACCATATGTGATGTGAGCAATCTACTACGGCCATCATTTTTATTAAGTACTCATTTAAAAGAAACTTTTATGAGTTAACAAAAAACGTAGTTAAAGTTGTTAAAGTTTTATTTACCAATTCCCGCTTATAACAATTATGGGCCTGTAAGTGTTAGAACGTGACTGAGAAGCCAGTTAACAATGAAAAAACAAAAAATAGCATAAGCAGCAAACAATTGCAATTTGTTGTTAATATAAATTAGCATACACTAAACGAATATACACAACCGCATGAACCGTTCTAATACCAAACTAACCATAAGAAATTCAAATACTGCCATCGACAATAAAAATAACATAATACGAGGTAAAAATTACTGTAGATCTTCAGTAGAAAGCTGTAACCGGTTTCAAATAGCAGTAGCCATGTGATGCCGTTAACTGTTAAACACTTTCGAGAACTGGGGTGCATTTAAATACCTGTGGGTTTATATGAGCGCACGGACAATTGTTCGCAGGTAATTATCTGTGCAGTTTAGTGGCTTTTACATACAGTTGTACCATAAATTCGATCCGGATATGCCCTTTACGTGTATAAACTTGACTTTCTCTCACTTTTCTTGATTTTATGTTTTTAACACGAACTTGCACAAGGTTTACATTCTTTACTCAACGTTTCGCTGCTATTTTTTTCTTTTATGTTACGGTAGCTGATGCTTCAACTAAATCTTGCCTAAGCAAGAACTTAAAGTTTGGCAGTTGTTTAATTAAAAAGCACAAAACACGCATGAAAAAAGTCTTGCCATCCACTCTAAATAGTTAACTGAACATTCTGAAAGACGTCGAGCAGTGTAGTGGATGTAGTGTACTTTACTAGTTTTGTTGTATTGAGCATAGTACAAGTTGTAAGAGCATTTGAAAGCTGCACTTAAGATTTTCAATTTGTTAAGGTCATAAAATAGGTTCCACTTGGACGGCAAAAAATTAGTTTTCATACTAGCGCACTAATACTACTACTACTATTGCAACTACTGCTGCTAATAATACCATTGCTGTTTAGTAACTACTGGTGAAATTAAATTAATGCTGCTGCTCCGCTTACTATTCAGTTTCACGTGGTTTAGAGTAATCGTTAAACAAACAGAACACTTCTCACTATTCATTATAAAAACAACAACAAATTAGTGTAAAAAGCTCATTTGAAAACAAGTACAACACAGCAGAGTTTTGTAAATGAAAAAAACGACAACCATTGCAAACAACAAGTCTTGGAAGTTTATTGGGCATTGAATGTAAAAAGAAAAGAAATTGTTTTTAAAAGAAACATTGGTAGACATACAAACACGCGCACAATGCACTGCAGTATACGTGTTTCAAACATAAAGTAAACTATTTATTCAGCAAAATCCTAGTCATGCACATATTCTCATGCACATACAAGCATACACGACCATAAAAAGTACGTTTTGCGAAACTAAACTCTATAGAAAAAAAATATAAAAATAAAATTATAGCCTCAACAAACTTTGCAACCGGAGAAAAGAAAGTTGTAGGATATAAAGGAAACGCATAAAAAAGATTTCTATTAAATTCTTACAGCTCACTGATAACGTAAATGAAGCGATAAATTTTATCATAGTAAAAAAGAGACAAAATTATAAAACGAGCAAACAAAATATAATGAAACGAGAACTGTAATCTGCAGGTGCGAATGTTATATAATACCTAAGATTTCTACCCTCGATGAAAAGAAGTGACGAAAAACTCTTCGTAAAATGTAGATAATGACGAAATGTTTATATTAACAAATCGATGACCGTCAGCAATAGTAACAAAGGCTTTCGGTAAACAAAATCTCAATAAATTTGGACTTCCAATACCAGTTGAAAAGACTTTCAAATGAGGTTTATTTAGTATTCATTTTCTACCAATAAATTCTATTAAGAGGGAAGCGTATGCATATGCATAAATGCTGGAAAATAAAAATCAAAACAGAAATCGGTGAACTTACTCCAATAATTTTCCATATATATATACTTATTGGGGCATCTGTTACATCTTCTAATTATAAGTTAGTCTTTTATAGAAACTAATTACGACCATTGTTGACAACCGCTATTGCCACATAGGACAATAACCCAACTTATGTTTTACACGATAAGTACGTTCCTTAGAGAACCATACAAAAAATGGGATAAAAAAATACATGTGACATATTGCAAGTTTGGGGATATGTTCCACAACTTTGAAAAATTGTGTAACATGAAAAAACCTCAAAATATTTTTCCAAAAAATCGTGCAAACACATAATAATGAAATCCATGTTGCAAAAAAAATTAAAGTTAGCACAGTGAAAACTCAGTCCATATCTACAACATATAAAAATTTGATTTGAAATTGAGAGTAGAAAGTCATTTCGCAAGTATTCATCGCTACTTGATGACGAGCGTGTGTCTCACAGAATAGATCAAAAATGCTATTACCAATAGACGTGACAGATAGGTCTAGCACCACTGTTGGGTTTGACTCAAATGAAGCATTCCAGCCCTCTATCGGTCTTTTTGCTATTAGACGGTTTTAGCGGTCGGGCTACACAAGTGTGTACTTAAGCTTCTGTGAAGCATTGCCTGAAAGTTAGCATTAAAGAAATTTTTTTTTGGGATTCGTGCTAATTCGCGTAAAAAGATGTACTTGTTGTTATTGGTGAACCATGTTGTTTCAAAATCGAATAAAGTAATACCTTGTAAAAAACAGTTGGCACAACTTCCGCCTTTTGTAACAGAAATAACCGGAAGCATTTCTTTGAAGGTAACATTTGATTGGTTTCAATATTTTAAAGTAATTAGTATTTGAATCAGCAGAGCTATCTGCGAATTAGGTTTTTCACAATCGCTATTTAAATTTATACGAAGTGCTTAAATTCTTCTCTGAATCAATTGTAGTATGCCTGTCTATATAAGTTTTGGTCTGACCCTCTTCACACTTTTTGAAATATTTTGATGAAATTTGATACATTGACATGTTTTGGCCATTTTTATGATCATTTCCCATATGAAGCTCACTTTTCAAATTGCCGTGATATTAAAGAAATTGTTGTATTTTTAATGTTTACTAACAGTAATTGGTTCGACATAGTAAATAAGTATGAAAAATTTGAACTCCATTTCTTGAACCCGCTCTCATACAAAGATTTCTGCAAAATTTAACTTTCACTACATTGTGATGAAACTTCGTAAACCAAAGTGATTTGAGAAGACGTTATTTTGATAAATTTTGTCTATATATGTCTCATTATCGGAACCTCACTGTACAAGGGCTCTATTAGAAGCAAGGTTTTTGCTAGGCATAAGGAATAAGTTTGGATAGTTTTTGACGCAGGTGGATTAACGTTTATATGAACGGATGTCGGATTTCCTCTATGGCTTAAAAATTCTATAGCATCATCGAAAGTAAAGCGCCTAACAATCGTTCTTAGATTAAGTTACAAGCTCTAATATCCTTCCAAGTCGCATAAAATTATGATTTGCAATATCCACAATATTTATATAATAAGCGAGAGTAAATGTTATATCGCTCTATTTTGTAATCAAATATTGTATGCAAGACAGCAATGAATACTAAAAGATCTGTATTAAGTTGAGTGTGAAATCCAATATATAAGAAAGCTCTATATTTGCTTTGGTCTTACCCATAAACCATAATTGTTGTATAACAGCTTTTATACAAAAGTTTTAGTTAAACCTCATATCTGGTGCTACTTTTTGTTGTTGATAAGAAGACGTTTAAATTTTCCGTTTTTTCCAATTGTCATTCTCACTTTTAATAGGATTGAATCCAAGTTAAGATTTAACCCATAGCACTCGTACACGAGCATTTCGATCCTATATCAGTGTTTATGTTAAATCTTTTATAATACTTTCATCATAGACGTAATTACAATACTTTATAGAAACTAAAATGCGTCTTCCTTGCAAACATAATAACAAAACTAATCTTTCCCCCGATATTAGGTATGTATAATCTTATACATATGTAAGTTTATATTATACTTATATAACAGAGAGAAAGAAATCATACGTACAGTGTAATCACTCTAGCATGCGGAATACGTAGAAAATCCTTACGGAATAAGTGAAATAAGAAAATAAGAAAAGGAAATAAAAAAAAAAGTAAATTCTTGGTAAAATATATATTTGTTTACTAGTCAATGACGGGCGGTTTTAAATTTCAAATTAATATTTATTGGGATGGATTCTTTCAACTTTATTTCTGACTAGAATGCACTAAAATTGAAATTAGAAATGAACAAAAGAAAAGAAGAGACAAACAACAACAAAAAAATGCAATCTTTGGTTAAAGTCTCTACGTGTGTACATATAGTTGCTGTTACAATGTTTATTATGTAACACCTCGAACAATCGAGAAAGAGGGTCTTTAAAACGAAAACATTCCTTATAGGGAGAGCTACCTAAGCTAAACATGAAATCGGATGCTATACTTTGGCATCGAGACACTTTTGCTTCTTCTGCATTCTATACACTTCCATTACAAGCATAATCAGGCTTAGATTGTTCATCTATCAAGTATTCTTTTCGATTTTATATTTGACACCTCTGATGCGGGATTTATTTCAGCAAACTGTGGAATTTTTTTTGTTTGTAAACGTAACAGAGATTATAAGTAATATTAGCAATAAATTTAAAAAGAATTTGACACTAAACTGACATATAAAATCCGACTTGCGGATATATGCCGTTATAATAATAAAATGAAATGAAAATTTACATTATTTTACGCATAAAGTGTTTTCCTATTAAAAATTTTTACAGCAGAATATTTGCGTAAACGTACATACATATAATTATCAGATATGTACAGATTTGTGTGAACATATGTTGTTAAGTTTTTTTACATTATTTGTAATAAAAATAAACAGAATAATAAATAATAGATTATATTGGAGTGATTTAAAACCACATTAACATGTGTTTAATTCCAGAAATCACTTTATTCATTAAAAAAAGAAAAAAAAGTAAATAAATAAAATGAAAAAATAATGATGTAAAATATCACTCACATGTACAATTCAACATCACAAGGGTATCGCACTCCCTACTATATGTTAAAATTGACTTTGTTACTCTATTCGGAGAAAACACACACACACAAACTGAGAAGTGGTAACAGGATTCACTAAATTGATTCTAGTAAAACTCTACAGAACAAGCGTAGTCGTTCAATTTAAACAACTAGAAACAGTGTTACACTGGTAGGTACAACGTTAATGGCAATGCATACTACACTACTACATCACTACACTGCTACTATGTAGACAATAAAGGCAATCGAGTAAATGTTGACGAAATATTCCCTTTTTATACCCAACGCATAAATTCAAAGTAGAAAATTTGCAATTCGTTTAATGTGAAAAAATGAGTTCGTCAATCGAGATGTGTTTTATATTCAACGTTATTTACCATTTAGTTGACTGATTGCACGTGGATCCCATCCATCATGTCCATCAACTGAAAATATATATGCCGAACCAAACCTAAACTGTAGACAGATATACAGGCAAAAATGTACAAATACATGATTGAATTAATATAAAACTTTACGGGTCTGGAGAGCAAACATATGTTTTAAATGGCCTATGTTTCGAAATACTATTTTCCTTTCATGTTTGATGACGGGTATAGAAATAATACATAAAAGCATTAAGAGTTTAGGAGGCATTCCGTCCTTATAAACAACAATATATAGACAAAGCTTTCAAATTTGTTTTTAAAAAACGCAATCAATATGTTGCAGCAAATTTTTTATACATGTTTGTACAATCGTTAAGTCATCTAAAAGAGTTTTTTGTTATATATAACTTGGTAAAGCAAAATGGCGAGCACGCCAATCGCACCTCAATTCTTAACTGATTGACTTCCCACTTCAAGTATAACATCGTAACAACATTTTTTAGTGAAAAAGAAATTTCTAAAAATAAGGGTCTGGAAAAAAAATACCAATTTTTTTTAAAAAGTTTTTCATTTTTCAAAAAAGTCTATGAAAAATTGACTAAAGAATCAAAAGATCTCTTGTTCTGACAACATCGTGCGTGAGCTTAAATAATCTACTCGCGATTGTTATAATCTGCCCAATAGTTTCTGCTCAGTCTGGGTGGTTCGTCGTTGGTATCTACACCTGTCACAGCGATTACCAAGTCACTGTTCGCGGGGTCAAATTTCAGTGCATATTAAAAAAAGAAAAGTGTGTTTTGCATGGTAATCGTAAAATCCTCCCATTCATACATGTAACCAGTCATTGCCCCGAAGATTGCATATCTATATGGGGATTTGAGTTTAAATGTGCAGTTATTAATCTTGTGGAGCCTTTAGTCGACCATCGATTTACCGTTGTCCCAATGCTTACATTGCGATTACTATTAAATTGTGAGGTGATTTTGAATCAGCCTAAACCATAGCTTTGCACGCCTTAAAATGAATGATTAGTTCTTGAATAGAAATATTCTCTTTGCGGTATTCTCTCTCATTTTGGGTAGATTTCTTTATCTTACCACATTTCTATTCGGTATATTGAGCATTTTGGTTAATATGTCATCCTTCATTTTAGTATGATCAGACATTATATTGATTATACCTTGAATTGATTCTTAACATCATTGAGAGGCTTTCTTGGTTTGTTCTAACTGAGAGTATATGTCAATAAAATTGTTCTGCATTCATGTGCAACACGATGGTTCTGACTCCATGTTTCCTACGTGCACTGCTGCTGCACTGGTGCGGTATGTCGGTTGGATATTATATATGGATTTTCATACACGCTTATGGCGTTGCATGCGTAATGATTGTGGTCTCAATTGTTGATTCTGGTTGGACACATTTAATTTCCCGCCTGGATGAATTGTAGCCGTTATCAAGGTTTATCTTACTAATACGAATATGGCCTGACTTATACTTTGATGTCTAGTATTGATACTAAAAGCTGTACCAGTCGTTTTGAAAAACATATATGGTAAACCAATTTAAAAGTATGTTGGATAATTTTGTGTGATTTTAAGATTTTTTTGACAAAATTCGATCTTTGAAGTATTAATTAGAATTAAAATCTTTTTTTTTTTATTTTTTTGCGATTCTTGTTGTATTATTTTACGATCTTTTTGTCAGAATAAATAGATAAATAATTATTATGCACAAATAGACAACTTTCCGAGTGATGGTCGAATCTTCACCGTCTGGATTCAGTTTTTAATTTATTAACCTTGCGATAAATCAAGAGATAAATATAATGCAATATACACTATAATAGGATTAATAATGATGTGACTTATAATTTATTTAATGGCTTACATAAAATATGATGCCATTAGAAATTAAAATTAACTCGTTTTATATATTTGTTAATGAAATTTTCTCATTACCTTTTATTAGAAAGATACTTCGCTATTATTGGCCATATTTCGTGATATCAATAAATGATATCAAGCGCTTTATAAAGCTTAAACCGTTAAGTCTAAATAAAAAAATGCAATTCTTAAAAGAAACGAATAAAATTGTGAGTAATAAAAAACCTATGTATGTGGTATTTGCACTTGCACGCATTAACCAGTTCTTTGTTCCATTGTTGATAGTTATAGTGCGTGCAAGTGCAAATACCACAATCATAGGTTTTTTATTACTCACAATTTTATTCGTTTCTTTTAAGAATTGTATTTTTTTATTATATGATATATAGCTAAATATACGTGTAGAAACGTATATATATAAGTAAATACTCAGTGAAGTGGTATAGAGTATTTAATGATTGGACAACGCCTACTACCATTATTTTTCGTTATATAAGTATTTTGAAAGCGGCGGTTTCTATTTTTTTCCTGTTGAATTGAGTATACATTTAATACCCCAGTCGCGCGGCTCAATAGTAGCTGTGAATCAAGAGAAATTGTATTCGTTTTGAACCGAATTCAACACGATATTTGACTGAAAACTGGATTGACTACCCATTTCGACAATATACGCCGTATATCATATCGAAGTTTTATGCAGTTCGGCAATAACGCTCAGGTGAGCGCATAAATTAATCACTATATTTACTTGTGTATATATGACACCTTCTTACACTAATTTTTGCATATACGTGCTTATGACGGATGGACAGGAAGAGACGCCTAAATCGAGTCGGGAAATGATTCTACGACCATTGACATAACAAGAGTTTGACCTATCTTAAGTGCTCGTGTGAGTATTATGCACGTACAGTCTATAAAATAGTCCATTAGGTTCAATAGCATATCTACTTTAGTTTTAACTGGTTTAGTGAAAACGGCCTTTGTTGACAAGTTCAATATTGAGTATTAAAAAATGGATATTTTCTGTCTACCAATCCAATAAGACATGTCTTAAGAAACAAAAATAAATAATGCAGCAAAACAAGCAAAAAATTATAGTGAGCGACAGAATTGTAGCACAAGTGGTGTAAGGTACAATTAATGTCAATTTTTCATTTTTCTTAATTGTTTTTTCTTTTTTTTTTTAATATCACCAGTCATTCACGAAATATCTTCTGCCTGATAAAGGCCATAGATGTGTAGATGTGTGAATGTGTAGTACCCAACTGATAAGTCTTATGACGTCACCAACAGAGCAGTAACCTATAGTTATCATCAAGTATGGTCAAATCGTACCAAGATTTGAACGCCACGAAAATCGTCTTGGTACTCGCGAGTCTTATTCACTCGGCTATGCGGCAACAAAACCTTAAGGCGCATTTATTTATTTTTCGTTATAGCGATAATATCTCTCTTCATTCGTGATTCCATGATTTTAGTCATGAAAAGATTTCGAAAGGTCTATTCCTCTAGAAAATTATTAAGAATTAAATTTTAATTTGTGTATTTATAACTACAACTCCTAAATTTGTAGGAATGTCTACAATGAGCAACTTATTAAAGTTGTCGAACGTTAACTACGTTTCAATCAACGTAATTAAAGCAGAGTTTTTGTTTAAATATAGTATATATATATATATATGATGGTTGATTGAAACGTAGTTAACGTTCTATATATATATATATATATATATATATATATAGTATATATAGTATATATAGTATATATATATGTATATATATATATATATATATATATATAAAATCTTTTATTTAATTGAACAAATCGGCAATTACTAATTACTAAAAAAACTAAGTAATTGCCGATTTGTTCAATTAAATAAAAGGTTTTTTTTGCTTGGAATGAAGTTTAATCTATAATGTATTCTCCATTTTGTTCGATGAGCCTTTGCCATTTCTCTAACAACTTGAAAATTCTACACTCGTAGAAAGTTTGATCCTCTTCGACCAAAAACTGAGTTAAGTGAAATTTTACAACGTCATCATCATTGAAAGTTTTACCACGAAGTTTTACCGATGGCGGGAGATCAGGGCTATATGATGGCTGTAATCAATTCCCCATCCCTTTAATTTTTGCCGAGTGGTCAAAGGCGTGTTCGGCCTAGCATTATTCTGGTAGAAAATGACACCTTTACGATTGACCAATTCTGGTCGCTTTTCATTGACCGCTACATTCAATTTGTCCAATTGCCGACAGTAGACCCCCGAATTAATGTTTTCGTTCCTTGGAAGCAGCTCAATATACACCGGGCCTTTGCAACCCCACCAAATTGACAACAAAATCTTATTTTGTTGGACATGTGCATTTGAAGTGGTTTGCGATGACTCATCAGGGGTGCACCACGACCGTTTTTGATTGACATTGTTGTCAGATGAATTTATTTTCAAATCGTGCGGAACCCAAATATCCAGCTTCTGAACGAAACCGACACGTTTTAAATGCTTCTTAATGTCTAGATGTGAAACATTTAACTTCTCTGCAATCTCCCGTGTAGTTACGTGACGATACGCTTCAATGATGGTTCTGATTTCTATCTCACTAAGCTCAACTGATCGACTTGAACGTTGATCATCTTTAAGAGAAAAATCTTCAAAACAGAATTTTTCAAACCAATTTCGACACTGCCTTTCTTTAAGAGCCCCATTACGACACACATCACGTAACTTTTTGACGGCTTGCACTGCTTTCTTTCCTTTACGGAAATAATAAGGCAAAACATGGCGAAAATGTTCTTTTTGGACTCTATATTAATATTGAGGTATGCAATGTTCTTGTGAAGCTAGATAACGATGATAGCTGACATATATAAGAAGAAAAAGATCATAACATTTACGCATATCATAAAAATGGGAGTGAGAGACATCTATAACTGAAATCGGCAATCACTTAGTTGCTAACCTAATACATGGAAGATATTTGCCTTTTATTCCATTTCCCTTCTTTTTATATATTTAAATGAACATAAAATTAATGTTTATATAATTAAATGTTAATTTTTAGCAAATGAATAAATCCAAAGCCAAATGAAAAAAAATACAGATATACTTATAAAATAATTATTTAAAATTAAATACGTTTACAAACTCTACATAACGGAGGTATGGGAGTGGAAAATTAACATTTTTTAGCTCAGTGCATGACTTCAATGAAATGTTAGCAATAAAACTAATGACAATTGCAAATTCGCAAAAAGCCAAAAATATTTTACAAAAATGTTGCTATGAATATATGTATCGATAACGTTGTAGGTATTAGAAACGTACTGATATTTAACTCCTACGGTAAATAGAGCTTTTAGCTGATATTTAATATATTACTCCTGTATTGCCGTTCGTTTGTGTGTATAAGTGCGCACATTAAAACCTTCCATTAAACATTTATACAATAAAATTTTCTAGAATTTTGATGTCAAATAATAATTTATGCTTTTGAAAATCTTAGCATAGAATTTCAGCCTTTAAGGCAAAACTGACAAAATTGTTTTTGTGTTGCATTATCTAATGTTAAGGAATTTAATGAAAAATTATTCAAAATATTTACCAATTTGATGGTTAAATTAAATAATTTCAATTAATCGTAATATATATATATGTCTTTGTCTCTCTCTCTCTCTCTCTCTCTCTCTCTTTTTCTCTTTCATTTTGTTGTTCTTTATATTTTCTCTTTTGTTATTTCCAATAACACATAATTTAAATAGTTTTGTTTATTTTATAAATTTGTAATTTAATTTTAAACCAATACTAATTCATATGTTTATCATAAACCACAGCATCACAATAAGGATGAAAATGAAATCCATTCCCACTTACAAAACCAAATAGGTTTGCATCGGTTGTGGGCCGCAATTTTCATTTTTGGCATTTATTGCAATGATAATTGTCATGTACGTTATAAAGGGGAAGAAGATCTATGTATGTAATAGCGATACTGTTTCTCAAAAGGTGTCAATGGTGAAATTTTATAAATAATTAATTTAATTACGTTCATGTTGTTATTATTGTAATTGCCAGTTTTTAATGCCTAATAGGAAATTCAGAGGCTTTACAAAATCACACAACAGACACACATACACACATATATATATATATATATATATATGTATATTGTTATATATATACACATATGCATATATATACACGTATATATATGTATATATATATATATATTGTAATTGTGATTTAAGCGCGCATGTAAGCCATAAGGCAAGCTATTGCTTTCGGTCATTTTGTGTACGAAACCAATCTCTGCATTAAATGTTTTGTTTGAAATTCAATCTCTAGGATTTTAGCTCTTCCGGGCACCGAGATAGCAAACACCAACTAATAGGGTAGTGGACATTCCAAGATATTTCATAGCATAGTAAAAATTGACTGTTGCGGCCAATTCCAAAGGATCAAGGTCACTTACACCCGTTAACGTAACCTTGCGGGCAACCACAACGATTACATTTCTCGTATAGCTGGAAAGTAACGAAAAGATACAAATTGTCACCTAAGAAAATATTGCCTAATAAAATAATATCGATAATAGATGAGCTTAATCAGTTTTCTCGTAAAATAAACCGCAAATCGGTGCGAAGATGCCTAGCTCCTGAAAACTGCTCGGGATTTTAAGCGTTACGTACACCGGCAACATTCCCGTTTTTCTTTCAACTATCTTATGTTATTTGTAACAATTTTTAACTATTCATCTACCGCATATCATTTAAATGATCACTCAATTGATATTTAAAAGTATCGTCTGGCGTTGTTACCGTCGTAAAAGAAAACAATGGGAATTCATGCTATAGTTTTTTAGATTTGTTATCAATTTTGGTATTCTGAAAGTACAATCATAAGAAAACGCGCCGCTGCCACTTTTATTCTTAAATCGGTTCGAATTGCTGTGACTTCCTGTCTTGTGACTTGTACTGTTTCTGAGCTGTTGCTCCGAATGCAGCTATTAATTGAATTTAAATTTTGATAACAGTTTTTACTGAATATAAATATTCTCAGCGTGTATACATTGTATGGTGGTTTGATGTGTTAAAGCATCTCGACAAGCTAGAACGCTACAGAAAAATAAAGTAAGCACAAAAAAAAATTGAGAGATCGCGATTTGGGCTGAATTAGAAACGATTTACTTTTATTTTTGTTCTTCACAAAATCATCTCACAATTACTTTTGGTTTTTTTTAAAATATGAAAGTCGAAGTAAAAGCTTGAAGCTTAAGGCAAATATTTTATCTGAAGCAGACTTGAAAACGCTTACATTCTAGTTGGTAAAAGCGTTGGACAAACGGAAAATAGTAGAAAAGAATTAGTTTTTCGTTTATACCTAACAAACTGTACTATCGACCTGAAATCTGACGCGTATTAAGATTAAATTATTTGCATGAATTTCTAACGACTTGGGATATATAATTTTTCTCTTTCACGAACTATGGCAAAACGAATGAAAATATAAATTCATTAGGCGACGAATAATTAACTTCTATAAACGATGTTTGCCGTTTCGAAAGACGGAGACTTTTGAATAGTGATATGCATGCACTCCTTCCTATTTCGTTCTCTTTCCTTTCTTCTCTCTGGCGATTATCGTATTATACGCATAGAGCGATTGCTCATAATAAAAAGGAAAAGCAAAATTTGACAGAACCCATGTCTACATCAAATGCGGAAGCAAGATATTTCGAATCATTTTAATGGGTTTTCTTGTTTTTAATCTAATTAAGACAAAAAGAAATACAAAAAAAAAAAGAGCAAAAGCAAAAAAACATCTTTCTTGCCAGTCCGTTACTTTCATTTTATTTTACTCATTTACTCATTTTTGTTTTTTTTTTTAAATTAAAATCATTGTTAGAGCTCTTCAATAACTATCTTGAAAGATCTTTGGTATAAAAAGAGTACAACTACACTTTGTTCTTAGTAGCAAGTGTCAAAAGAGATAATATTCAAAGGTCGAATATATAAATAAATAACAAGTTCACCCCACAAGACTTTAAAGTGAACCAGTATAAACGAGAATTTTACTGGTTAAGCAAATTGATCATAATGGCATCGAAAGGTGAATAACAATTCTCAAGATATTTCAACTTATTTAATAAGAAGAATTTATTTATTTTTATTTTTCATTTAACGCATTTTATAATTAAATTTTCCTTCTGGGTATTAATTCGTATATAAATATATATTTATTTACAATTTTATCGGCATGTGTTTGTGCATTTGTAGATATTTAAAAATTTAATTTGCATTGTGTGGTTAAGACCTACAAACTAAACACTCAATAAATGAACTTAAACAGTATAAAATATTATAAATAATAATATGCGTAAATATAATTCTAAAATCAATAAACATTAAATTGAAATTTGTATTTATGGTTTCCATACATACATGACCATATACTGGCACAGACGGACACATGCACTTGCACTTGTGCTCGTATATAGATTTCAAAAGCATGGTATTTATACAGACACTTTAAAATATTTAAATAATAATTATAATTTAGTTAATTATGTATATATGGATATATATATAAACAGAGCCAAACACGCATGTACATATGCATACTTTAAAAATTCGTACACCAAGATAATGCGTTTTCCCGCAACACTTCAATAGATATTTAAATCATAAAAAATCCTAAAAATAATTATAAAAAATTTATGCAAAATTCATTTAATTTTCAAATTAAAATTATTTCAACATAAAAAGGCCATTTTCTTCCCCCCCATAGGGGTTGGTAGTCAATTTTAAGTAGCCTTAGTATTATGTTTCATAAATTTAGTCTCTGAAACAGCATATCCCAGGGATACGAATTTCCTAAAACTTTTCTAGGGTTTATGATAATTTTTGCTTATTATACATACATATTTTCACAATTATCAACACTGACAAATAGTTCTGAATTGCAGCAATCATAGCACAAAAAAAATTGTGTAATTTTAAAGACAAAAAAAGGTTTACCGTCATGGAGCGACAATCCACCACTCTCGCGCCCCTATGGCCGCCAAGTTTCTGGAGTGAACTTTTAATTTGGGGATCTCACCTCGATACCCGTTTTCTTTCGCTAAAGCGAAGATGACGTGGGCGAGCCGGATCCGGGTGATCTTGGTATTCTGAGATATGCACCAATTTGTTGGTAGATCCACCCCATCTCGCGGCTTATCACCTTTGCGACACATATTTTCGGGGGTGTGTATCCCGCAGTCGCTCAGATTATCTTTTTGTGGAGTTTGTGTTATGGTTGCGGGGAGAAAGTTCTCGCAGAAATCCACTTCAACTTTGTATCGGCTTTGATATTCTCGCAAGAGGAATTGGCGGTGTTGTCGATGACTTCAGCTTCCGCCACCACGTCCTTTTTGGAGTCGACTATTTATATACGCCCGAATTTGCCCTGGTTCACTCCAGAGTGGCTTACGATTGCTAACAACCACTGTTTTCGCGTGCAGATGGGTAGCATAAATGCCGATATGTTGAAGAGGTCGACCTGTGAAGAATGTCCCAACGTCGTTAACAAATTTGTGTATACACGAAGGGGCTCAATATACTCACGCGATCTCTCAAAGTTTTATCCAGACAATCTCGCAGCCGCAAACGATAAAACTCCATAATCGTGTCACTGAGCCATCCTCCGGGATTCAGCAGATCGTAATCCATCCTTGTAACTGAGATAGAGAATCGGCCACTTGGATACATTAGAATTGGTCGTTGAATTTCCTGCTGTTAATTTAATTCTTTTATTGCATTATTTGCTTCGGTGCTTAGCTTCTTACTTGAACAATTTCACTATTGCCTCGAGAATTTGGTTTGTAATGCCGTTTAGCTTGCATTCTTTACGTTGAAACAATATTTGTGTACAAGAATTTCGGGGTGCTATTTAGGCCCCGTTGATCCGAATAGCGGGACTTGAGTTTTATATGGCTGAGTACGTTTCTTCTTTGGTTTATATGACAGTTAGTTTTGTAAAACTGTGCTTGTTTTCTTCTCGTTTTTTTACTATTTTGTTTTCTCTCCTTTATGGTCTTATTATATTTATCTATTTATTCTTTTTTTTTCTCTATTTATTTTTTCCTTTTTATCTATTTATTTATTAATTTATTTTTTTTTTTGCATCACTTTTTTTCCTTTTTTTATTTATTTATATATTTTTATTATTATTATTATTACTATTATATTTTTATTTATTTATATATTTATTTGTTTATTTATTTATGATATAGCGCACATTTTTAATTCCTTTCCCTCCCGGTGCTTACTCTATTCAATTGCTGCCAGTTTTGCTACTATCTAGTCGTATCACTGCACCCTTGATGCTAGGCTAGGAACGGTTTGAAGGGCTCTTCTGATTGGTTGTTTACGTTCTAATGAAGGTCGTCTTGCTTGTGGACTATTTTAACTTTGCTCACATGCACTCTCTTTTCGATTTTCCCGACCAGGCTTTGTATCATTAAGATAACTGGGGACTTGGATCCACTTACTATATATGGACCATCGTATTTCGGTGGCAGCTTTGCGGCAAAGCTCTCTAATGCGTTTGATAGGTGGTGTGTTTTTTTAAGTATCTATTGTCCTACTTCTAGCCTCCATTCATGTCTCCTCAAAATATAGTATCTTGCTATTTGGCGGAACAATCCTGGCCAGTAGTACAGCCAAGCAATGCGTCACGTAGTTTTCCGTATACCCATTTGACCAGCTGTATGCTCATCGTGGTTTCCACGAAGGACACGTGCCATATCTCATTTTGCAACGCATAATTTCCATGGACTTTCGTCTTCTTCGCCTTGTTGCGGTCGGATAAAACGGTACAACCAGTTATTCACTATTGCATAATCTGGTGTGTTCTCGGGACTGTCTTCGACTTGCTTGAATAATTTGTCGAACCATGGGCAATAGTTTGTGACGATTTTTATCCCATTGAACCCTTCAATTGTTTCTTCCGGTTGTCGTGATAGGGTATCAGCGACTGCGTTGTATTTATCCTTTCTTCCACATCGTAAGAGAACTGCCGTAGTTCTAATGGCTAGCGGGCAACTCTTCCCGTGCGGTTTTCCATGGCATTAAGCCATTTTAAAGCCTGATGATCAGTTAATACTTTAAAAGGATACCCTACTAGATATAGCCTTAGTCTGCGAATCGCCCAGACAGTGGCTAGACGCTCTTTCTCCATTACGGAGTAGTTAGCCTTGGCTCCGCGTAGTCTTCGGCTGGCATAAGCAATTACACATTCTGTTCCATTTTGAATTTGAGTCAATAGAGCCCCCAAGCCTACGTTACTAGCATGAGTTTGTGCTATAAATTGTTCATTAAAATCAAGACCCGCGAGCACTGGTACCTCCGTCAAACTGCATTTTAATTAATCAAAGGATTTCTGCTTCTCTAAGCCCCAGTTCCAACGGCTTTTCTTTTTCAATAGGGCATTTAATGGGCTTGTAATATCTGTATAGTCTAAGATACATCTTCGATACCAGGAAGCTGTACTTAAGCAGCGTCTCAACTCTCTGATATTGTTCGCCGGTTTGATGTTTTTGATGGCTGCTACTTTATCAGGATCGGTGCTAATTCCATCTCCGTCCCTAGACGTCCTAGGTACTTCAATTTTTTTTTGAAAAAGTGACATTTATCTTGATTGATGCGTAACTTGGCGTTTCTTAGGCATGTTTGAGATGCTGGGTATTTTCCTGGATAGTCTTACTGGTCAAGATAATATCATCGAGATACGCAAACACGAATGGTTCTAATTCGGGGCCGATGACTCTTTGCAAAGCTCTTTGGAACGTTACTGGCGCCGAATGTGATCCGAAGGGCATAACGCCCTACTGGAATAAAGCGGGCCCCGGTACAGTGAAACCCGTATATTTCTTACTATTGCGGTACATAGGGATCTGCCAATATCCATTTTTTAAATCGATAGTGCTGATACATTTTGCTTCGCGCAATTTCTCCAGGATATGTTCTATTTTGGGTTACGCGCCTCCACTCTCCACTTCTTTTCCGTACTAACACTACGGATGCGCTATAGGAGCTGTCCGATGATTCAATGCACCCGTTTTGGATCAGCTGGTCCATTTCTCGATTGATAATCTCCTGCATAGCTGTCTTTTTACGGTGGTGTCTTTTGTCGGTGGTGCACATACTATAGAAAGCCGCGAACTCTATTTGTAAGAGCTTTCCGACGTCAGAGGCCGATTCTTACTCCGTGCCTGAGCTTTTACCAAGGTGATCCTTAATATTTTTTGGACACGTGTTTGAAGTTAACGTTGACCTGGAGGGGGGAAAATTCTCTCGGAGCTCCCTGGGATTGAACTAATCTCTAACGACGTCACGCTGTGATTTTCTGTTCTTTTCGGGGATCTATGCGGGTGGAAAACGCGTTGTCTCTTCTTTTCTTTGAAGCTTCTCTGATGAAAGCGTCGTTTTTGGCTTCAACCTCAGAGCTTGAAGCTGGACATTTCACACTACTGATGTCATGAGCTGGGTTTGTTATGGTATCGAAGGGCTTGCCTGACCATTAATCTTTGAGTCGTTGTGCGCTGTTGCTAAATTGTATTGCCCTTTCTCCGATAACTAATGCCTGCGGTCTGATCACGACATCGAGTTTTCGAGTGAGTGTCCCCTACGTGGACAGTGGTAACGAGTTTGCGATGACTGTACCGTAATGTCCCGTCGGCCATACGGGTTGTCGTGCTTATGTTGGGTACCTCTGGCACGAATGGTAAAAAATATTATAGACTACACTTGATTATCGTTCTAGTTGCTCCAGTATCAATCACACCTTTAATCAATAGCCCGCCAATGGTTAAGTTGGCTATTACGGATGACCTTTCGACGCGCAGCTCCAGGGATTCGGCATGCTCGGGGGTCCGTTCGTAGATGCCTAAGTTATCATCCATGACCATGCCTCTAAATTGAAGTCTAGCCTGCCCATTGACGCGGCAGCAATCCTTGGTTAGAACGGCTCTGCGTCTGCGCTCCCAGCAGAATAATATTCGCGGATTTGAAGAGTGCTGTGCATAGTATCCTTCTTAAGCACTACGATCACAGACATTCAAGTTACGGAAGGCTTGGTTCCATCGCGGCATTCGGCCGATAATGCTCGGCTCGGGCTTGCTCTGGAGGGATAGCCTCGTGGTGTTCTGCCCAAGAAATCATATCGGACAGATTAACGCATTCAGTTTAGCCGATAAATAATTGATACTCTCGTCGACTATTCCGATAAATGCGATTAATTTTCTGTTGCATCGTGTATTCCGTGTGACGCATTAGGTCCGCAATGCATAAGCTTTACACGCTTCTCCCTGCTCCTGATATGTCTGGTGAATTTGGTCATCCAATTTTTCAAAGTAGCAAGAGTGCAGGAAAAACTTCATAAAATTCTTTTTAAATTCCTGCATTAGGGCTTGCCCAGTAACTAATTCGATCATGATTTTTGACAATGTCAGTGGTATATCGTATGTCTCGAACAGTCCGCTCTACGAATTCCAGTGGGGTGTATCTCCACCATACTTAATTGGCCACTTGCCCACTCGATCCATAGCACTTCTGCTCGACATTAACTCTTAGGTTTCGCGTCTGGAACTATTAGCTCGAGATCTGGTCTCATCAACTGTTAACGTTATGCGTGACGTATATTTGGTTTCTAACTCTACCAGAAGTCCAATTGTCTCTTTACTCGGATTGGTAGTGCTTGCTAGTACTCCCAGCGCCTACTGCACCACCTCTACAGAGCTCGTCTTTCTTGAGATTATGGATCCACGATGTGTACACCATGTTGGTTTTTCTTGTTTCTTTGCCTATATTAAATCAACGATGTACACGCTTTTCCTTGATACGTTTTCTTCTTCTTTTTCTTCTTCCTTTTTATCCGAAGGTCCCTGCTCGGATGCCACTTGTAAAGGGGTAATTTATAGCTGGGGTTTCGCTCAGGGCTTTCCAGCAGTCCGTTTCAAGAAATTTATTTGGTATTAACGGAACCTTCGTATTTTTGTGTTAAATAAAATATATTGGCGGAATTCAAGAAGAATTATTTGCGAAGTTACTTCGTAAGGAAAGAAAAAAATCAACACGTATTTAGTGGGTAGCCTCGTTTTCTTTTTACTGAGGAAAGCTATTTAATTTATTATTATTATTATATTATTTATTTATTAGTAATTTATATAAAGCTGCAAAACGAGGTCATGCAGCGTTGTATCACAATTTTGAGTGAAGATAACAGGACTAGACGTTTAAATGTAAAAACTTAAAGTTTAATGAGCTTAACTAGAATTACATATAGGTTAGTTAATTTTTATTTGCATTTGAATAACATCAAACTCTAAAGTTTGGAGCGAGTAAGGAAGTCTGCTTCCTTACAATTTTCAAAGTAAAAATTTTAAGTTCATCAACATTTTGAAGCGTGCGAAAACATAAGTTTTTCACATACAGAAACCAAAAGCAATTGTTAGTTAAATAATATGAATTGTAGGACGTATGTCGTAAGGCGTGGCCCATCAAAGAGTGACTTTTTTCAATGCGCGTAGGCGTTGTTTCTCGTATTTCTCTAAAAATCTTTAGCGATTAAAAAATATTAAAACGACAATCAGAATTAATGATTTCATGACAGATTCCATTTATGTATGATATAGCGGTCAATTGATCCACGAAATTGGCTGACACCGTCTACATACGGTTAGGACGGGCATCAGGCAACGCAGAAAATGAGATACACAAGTTGGAGAACAATGAGTATTCACGGCGGAGTAGGTCTAACTCGCGCCGTCAACAAAGCTGCTAAACTATAGTGCGGGTGCGTTATTCCGAAAGGGTTAAGAACACTTTTGCGAAATGTAAACGCTTTTTGGAGAAAAACTTGAAATTCCTCATACATCGCTAAGAAAGAGTTGCAATTTTGAAATAAATCACTTAGATAGTTCGTTCATCGAAATCGACGAATGCAGAGCCGCTACAAACGATTTGTGCTGACTTTTTAGTTGTTCACAAGTAATCCTTATCAGCAAAAGTATTGCTGGCGTGATTATAATTGCTAAAGTAATGATATATTCTGCTGTTCTTCAATCACTAAAAGCGGATATAAAATCATCTCTGTACCGATGTAGAGTGAATTAGTTCTTTTTAATCAAAATGAGATCTTCAAAGCAATGCGAGTAGCTACGTTATAATAGAACATCCTAAGTAGGTATTTCGTATTATGTACTCGATACATTCGATTTTACGATCGAAAAGTCAGATCGCACTTTCGTTTAGTTCGTCTGCCTTCTAAATTCACATTTCAAATAACTGTTTATCTTGAGGATATTTATATATTAACCCGCACTTGGTTAAATGCAAGTTTTAACGCAATTTGGGGAACTACAAACACAACGGTTTACATAATAGTTACTGCTAAGGAAAAGAAGAGCTTGTTGGTTACACACTCTTTGATCAGGTTTCGGGTTACAGATTAGCTCGGTTTACTGTTTTTTTTTTTTTTTTGCAGCCTTTTAATTTTCAAATAACTTAATTCCTCAGCCTTTTTTATATGACGGACACTAGCAATTATCTCCACATTGCGGTGTTGGTAGTTTTCATTGCTTTGCCTTCTTCCCTTTTTTACTTTATGTTGCTTTGTATATTTTATTTATTTATTTTTTTCGAGTTTTTATTTTCGTTTTTGCTTAGCAGATTACCTTTAATTTTCGTTGTGTTTTGTAATTTATTGGTGTTGTTGGTTAATTGTAATCAACAAACAACATGAGAATGACATACTATAAAATTCAAGTCGAGACTTTTCAACATTTATACACTTTTATTTAGTGTGGCTGTCATTGCAAATTGCAAACGTTACCTCGCGCAATATGCACTGAAATGGTGTGGTATGGCACTGTATACCGTACGTTACGACACATGACGTCGTACTATTATCCGGCGTACTGTATGGCGGAGCGGCCCAAAAAAGATAATGTAACTAACTTTTCTACAATAACAAAACACAAACGAAAGCAACGAAACGGAAAGAGAATAACAAATACTTTTTACAAACTTTGGCATTAAGTAACTCCAATTAAAGCATTTGTCGCTTGTTGTTTATTTAAGCAACTTTGTGCTGATATATGTATACACAATTGTGCAACAATATTTTTTATGTTAGCACAACAGAGAGTTGTTTGTGTGTGTGTGTGTGTGTGTGTGTGTGTGTGTGTGCGTGTTTATGCGTATGTATGTATGTGTATGTGCATGCGCGTCTAGCTATATCTTTTTTTCATTTGTCTTTCGGTGTATAATGTATATATATAATATATATATATATATATATGTTCGCACCTTTGTATAAAGCAACAACTAATTAAAGGTAGTCGTGTTCAATTCTACCGTGTTCTTGTTCTTGTTGCTGTATGATGCCTGACTGTGTTCATTTTCTCTGTCTTTCTTTCGCTCGCTGTGTACATTTAGTTGTACTCCTTAAAGCTCAAGTTCACCGTTTGTTCATGTTTACTTTGCATGAGTAAAAACAAATGAAAAAAAGGAAAATTTGCATTTTTAGCAGTTTTTAGTAAATTCTTAACACAAAACTTGTATTCAAAATTACCAGCAAAAGCAGTACTCGAAGCCGCAGCAACAGCAGTAAAAACAGCAGCAGCCAAAGCAGCAGAAACAGCAGCCGCGTTGATTACAAAACCGAAAGGTGTACGTATTTTGTAAGAAATTAAAACTGCCATGTGTGTCTGTTATATGCAGATTTCCTTCTGCCTTTTATGCAGTTTTCGCCATAAGTAAAAGTTTATCTGTTTGGAAGGCGCATACGTAACCAATGTTGTCTGCTGCTTGTATTCTAATGGATTGCGTGCATAGTAGAAAATAACTAATGGATTTAAATGTATAACAAAATGCATGACAAAGCATTAAGTTATAGTAATGGCTTCTCTTGCTACTATTGTGTGAAACTTTTTATATATCAAAGAATATTAAAAAACGAAAAAAAAAGAAAAATTAAATAAATAAAGAAAGTTTACGTTTGTGTCCCTTTCCATACCTTAGCACTTTCAGCTTATTAGACGGTGAGTAGAAATATGCATTGTATAAATAACATTTGCTTAAAATGCATAGATATGTGTATCCTTTTTTTTTTGTAAAACGCAAAAAAAAAATATAGTAGACGATAAAATTTTTCCATCAAATACAACATAAACTTATAGCTGGCACAGAACCGTTTGTCAAAAAATTTATTTATTTCTTATATTGATGATATATCTATCTATTTGTATGTATATATACATCTATGTCAGTTTATAGGCTTATATGTTAAATATTGCATAATATCCTGTCGCGTACGAATAATAAATAAACAAGTGCATCAAGCTCAAAAGGATTCGAAGCACAATGCATAAAGTCCATTACACAACGTAGAATATTATACAATATCCGAAATGTGAAATATTTAGAGGGAAGTTACGGCAAGTTGGAATTTATTACAACCTTATTAACATTATCCTATAACAATTGGTGGTCTGTTGTCTTGGACAATACCGGTAGATTGATTGGTATGTTGTGACTAAGTTGATTTCTAATGTTCCTTGGCCTAGCGTACTCCACTTGTAGCCAACAAGTTGACATCAGATACACAAAGGCTTTGGCTAATAGCGACGAATGAGTTTGCGAAATAATACTCTCTACAGAGGAAATAAAATGCGGTACTTAAAAATGTTTAATTTCACTGCCATTAACCTTATTGCAGATGGCGATCTGATCTTTGATAAACTTTATAGCATCTTTAGCTATCAAAAATTTGGATTCGCCATCACTTACGACTTTTTTAAAACGTGTTTACATAACACTCTGTTCCGGGATAAACTACTATATCTCTTCTATAATCTCATTACTATAATCTCTTTTAATTGATCGATTGAGGCGTTTTACTAGATGTTATATTATATTTTACTAGCACCTGTGTTCTGGCTCTATGACCGACCACTGATCATAAAAGCTTGTAATTGCTTTGTGATATTTATTAACATCAATTTGGCAGAAGATATTTCTTAACAACTGATGTGACATTAATCCATCATACGCAACCACTGAAATGTTATTCATTAGAAGATGGGCTAACTTCATGCTGATTCGTGCCATCGTAAATTAGTAAAGGCATTTTAAATTTGTAAAAACAAATTAAAAATTGAAACATGAATAAAACGGGAAGATGTCCTATATTTTTACACTTTCGGTCGTGACCGAATATTTTATACTCATCACCGTTGTCCTAAAAATAACTATAAAAGAAAGGAGAACTAAATTTTCGTACTCTATAATATCGGATGAACGTGCTGAAGTTTATGAAAACCGAGCAAAAAATACGAAAAGCTAAGATGTTAATCATTTTTGTTGCAGCAGCGTCTGAGTCTTGTAGACGTGTTTCGTTTTTTTCTCAAATTTATAGGAGATGCCTCCATTTTTGCAAACAGGTGAATGTTTATCACAGATACTACACAGTTGGATAGATGAACAGATAGACAGACGAACAAATACACTCGCTTAGGTGCATTCCCAAATTTGAAATTCGCGGAGAATTTATGTAATTTAAGAGGTTTTTGAAGCTTGCTTCTAAGCGTTATAGAAGTATTAAAAAATTAAATTTTAATACGCTATAATATTGAGTAGGCGCGGTCAATTTTTTTCATATTTATACAGGTGCTACAGCATCGACATTTGGTTTACTGGCTATTTGAAATAATGTCATCCTTTTATTTCTTTTTCTCTCACAAAAAAAATTAAATATGAAGGGCCGTAAAAGGAATCGACCTTTAAAAATATATATATGATATTCCGTATATAATCGATAACTTGCAGAAAAACGTGTTAAACAAAACCCTTGCAATGCCCACAGTTGTGTTCAAAGCGGATAAGACAATTATGTGACATTTTTCGAACCGGGCCGCTGATTCCTAAAATTTTCATTCCATTGCTTCGACTTTTTAACTGCATCTCCAAAATAACACTGACTCCTTTTGACAATTAGACCACTTTTCTAATAAATTAACATTTGTCAATTCTCGAGCAATTTTATCTGAGACATTTTTTTTAAAAAAAAGAAAAGGCCAGCTTTAATGTTTGTTAGATTTTCAATTTTGTTTGTTGTTCTAGGTGCAGAAGTTGGTCATCTAGCTGTGTGGGAGGAGAAGCTAAATAACAGAAAGATTGTTTTGCGTAAGCTGCTACGTCCCCATTTAATTTTAAAAAATAAGAAAAAAAATATTTTCATGTATTTTAAAAGGGAGTCTAGCAGTTTGAAAACGGTGTCCACCTAACTGACTTTTTTAGAAAATAATAATTATGGAACAGTGCGTTCGTATATAAGCTTAAATGAAAAGGTTCATCTTTCAATCAAAAAAATAAAACATGCTCGGCTACTTGAAAATAGCGTTTGTCGAAACCATCCGATATAATCCTCTTTGGAGTACTGTTTAATATATAATGTACAAAATTCGGATGAAAGATATGAAAATTGTTGGGGTTACGCTCTGTAACGTTTTAAAGCATAGCGATTCGAAAAAAGTGGCTTGGAATTTTCCAATGTGTTGTTCAAATTTTTTTTTTTCAATATTATAACATTTTTTTACTCTTTGTCGAAGGACGCAGTGCTCAGAAGAAAGCTTCAGAGAGCCCGCAAAGTACATATGTTATTGATCAGCATCAAATTCTGAATCGATTCAAGTCTGTCTTGTCTGCGTAATGTCTTTTGAAAACATGCTCCTGGACGCAAGCAAATGCTATCGACTTGAACTTTGTCAGAAAAATGGGAGGTTCTTGCACGCAGGTTGACATTGAAAATTGGCCAAACCGCTCGAAGGATACGGTTACAGTAACGTGTAATATGAGAACCCTTTTCTGTTCCAAGAGGAATAAAAGATAATTTTTTTTGTTTAAATTTTCTGGACTGGTCCGTTGAAATTCTCTTGATTAGTCTGACGTTGCCTTTCGTACATATTCTGCTTATACATCTTTTTACAAGCAAGTTACGTGTGCTTAAATTCATCGCGGCGCTTTTCTGTCCATCTCCTTTTCTGCAAAATGTTCTGGGAATTACTATTAATCTTTTTGACAATCGCCAGTTGTATAAGGCAGCTGAAGCTT
The DNA here is from genome assembly GCA_000688715.1 of Glossina pallidipes. Taxonomy (NCBI): domain Eukaryota; kingdom Metazoa; phylum Arthropoda; class Insecta; order Diptera; family Glossinidae; genus Glossina; species Glossina pallidipes. The sequence goes on along the minus strand of KK499851.1, from coordinate 661,849 downwards.
CCTAACATCGCGTATCACTGAAAAGTACAAAGAATCCATTTCTTCAAATCCTTTTGCAATGCTATTTACACAAAAATATAAAAAATTGCTAAGATATTAGCGCGAAAGTGCTTCAAATAGTCTGGGGATTAAGTTTTTCACTATAATAGAAACTGTGAATATGTGTAAGTTTATCAACAATCGAAATGCCCTGAGATATGAACATAAGGTCGCCATTAATAGCTTCACAAAATTATTCGTGAAGTACACGAAATACTTGAACACTCTTTAGAAAGTGCTTGATTTCCGTCTTGCATTGTGCCGTCTAGTTTTGTATACTCATTAGAAGCCTTAAGTATTTCCATTAATTTGAGAATTACATTACTGGCGCTTCTGGGAAAGTGTCCATGATCTGGTATGGTAAAGTGTACGTATGTTTGTGTCAGTTATTCTAAACTGTCAGATTTGACATTTAGCGACGACAATGAGTGCAGTCGTTATATAAATGTTTGTCTAGCACTACAAGAATGCAAGCAACACTTACGTATACTTTGACAAAATGAACACAGATTAGTCAAGATTTCTGCTGAAGGCTTTTTTTCTTTTTTTTATATACGCAAAACAACTTTTTTTTATGTTTTTGTAATCTACAAGCGTGAATGTCGTTCGCTTTGTTGTGAGCACTTAAGCGTTAAGAGATGGTGTGTTGTTTGCTTTTCATATTTGGTTTTGTATTTTATTTTTTTATTTTGGTATTGAACATCAAGTGATGAAGAACAACAAGAACAGCTACAACAACAAAATGTTAAGTTAATGTTTTGTTTTTCCTTGAAAAGTAAAGATCACTACCGTGTTGCTTGCTCTGCCTGCCATTCGGTCTACCCAACTCTGAAGTGAAAAAGCGATGTTAATGCATTTACTCTGACGAAGAAAGCGTTTTTTTTTTTTTTTGATTTTTTCAACGAAAAATCACTTAATTGCGTAAATATATTTGCATGTCTGTCCTATATTATATTGTGCTTTTATTCTACTTTTGCTGTAAAATTTTCATACAACGGCCTTTTCTTCTCGGTTTTATTCTGTGATACAAAATATATTTATGTACGTATCCATGTACATATGTATATGCATTTGGGTAAAGAGTATCGCGTAAGAATTGTTATCCATCCATCCATCTTCTCATTTGTTTGTCCGTTTGCTACATATTTTCATGTCGCTAATGTCAGAGTTTCTCAAAGAAACCCAAGTTGCACCTTACAGTACAAAAGTAAGATACTTGGAAATGTAAAAAATTTCGAATCATTCTTTTTATAACTATCCCTATGATCTGTTCAACGTGGTTGATGCCTTCTGATGCATATATTTTACCTAAGATTTGATACAAATACGACGAGTTATACGTCACTTTTCCATAATAGATGGAACTTTTTAAATTTCTTTTATTATAATTATTATTATTACTATTTTTTTGTATTTAGGTTCCACTGATGAAAAAAGTGCTGGCTTTTGTGCCCTCATCATTTTTACGTTTGTTTGCTCGTGAGGCCAAAGTTCGGATATGTATAAAAATAAAGATAGTATACACACAAGTATATAATAGGTAACCGAACTAACAGAAAAACTTACTCGTCGAAATTAAGAATGGTTGATGAATCGGTTTGCGTCTAAGCTAAACCATTTAAATTAAAAAATGTTACCTGTACAGATGATGTACTGATTGCTTGGGATCTGCGTTTAATATAGGTAACTAGATAACCGTGGCTGCTTGTTCGTCCATCTGCTGCACACTAATTAAGCACCAAAAGAACGTAACAACACATAAAAAAATATCGAACAAAATAACTATTTCCGTTTATTCCGTTTATTACTATTGAAAATCCACAAAATCACATCCAAAAATTGACTCGTAATCTATTATGCATATTGCATAAAGGTATGAAAAAAATTAATGAAATTTTAAAATAATCAAAAAAAAAGTATGGTTCACGTCGAAGACCATTTAACTAACGAACAGTAAATTTAAAAAAATCGACGTATATATAGTATTCTTCTACACACACACACGGACACACACTTCGTTCATATGACATTTTTCAATTAACTCCGCGATAGACGCCAAGTTATACAGATGGGAATCTCTTTAAACTATATTATATTCTACTGTCTCTGATGTGAGGACACCTCCAGTAACGATGAAAACTCAAAAAAATTTAATTGGATGAGAATTGTTACAATATGTTTGTCGATCAGTGAGAAATACGGATGTGAAATTTTATGTCTTAATACTTAAAAAATTCACTGTTTATAATCCCCTCGGTAAAAAATTTTACGATTCTTGTTTATTTCTTTGAAATAGAAGATATCGGATATTCTGCTCTGGATTTGTTAAAATATTTCAGAAAATTAATACAAAAGTGAAATGTTATTGATTTGAGACAATATTTTCATTGAACTATCATTTTCGCCAATTAATGGTATGATCATCAGGATGTACGTTTCATGTCTTTGTTTGTATTACGTTGCTACTCTTTTTGAGATTATAGAATACAAGTAGATATGCATAGGACTAAACTTAAAATAAAATCCAACTGAATCTTAGCGTTGGAAAATGTAATTTCATCGGAAGTGTCGTCTTGCTGCCTTAGTATGCTATGGAAGTGGGAAAAGTATGTCAAAAGCATTTATTAAAATTTTGGTTAAATCATGAACCAATTCTCTTAAATGGGTAGGTATCACCAGACTAGCATTGTTGTTGCCTCCATTATAGTATTTTATGTTTTCGGTGTTTCCTTTAAAACTCTTTATTTTTTCAGCTTTTCATTTTAAAGGGAACCGAGCGAAGTTTATCTTTCTCGTTTTTTACTATTGTGACCGTTACTGCTGTTTCTGTCGATTTATTATTTTTACATTTAAATATCAAAGTTATTAATTTTAAATGACATTTATTACGACGCAAACACTTGGACGCATGCATATACAAGCAAACAGCGCTCGGTTACAGAGCAACAGAACAGCGATACAACAGGACATAAATACAGTAAAGGACATCGTATGATTGGCATAACACTATCCGTGCCTTAATTGCACTACGGGAATCATTATAACGGAAAAATAATCGACTTCTTTGCACGGGGTTTGATTACGTAGGCCTTGCGCATCGATGAAAATGCAGGATGCAGGCGGTAAAATGATGGTTGGTGTGGAAGAGATGACAGTATGGAACGGACCCGTAGCAAAAGTTAAATTAAGGACATTTTATTTTATGTCGATCTACGGTACGGTCTGTCTTTTTAGCCTTGTTATTGTTAACAAGTTATATTTTATATGCATTCGATAAATGTATTGTATGTTCGTGTAAATGTATGTTCATGGTTGTGCATGCTAACATACAACTGTAGAAGACGGAAATTCACTTACAAATTATTAACTTGGCTTGCCCTACTCGCGCTCGAACGGATACTCATAAGATATATAGGGAATTTATACATTTATGCATTTATGCATGTACGCATGTACGCATGTATGCATGTTTCAATATCCATATGTGCGTATGAGCGTTGGTTCTCTTTATTTGCCTTTTTTATAATATATTTGTTTTCTCAGTCTCGGCACGCAATAAATGCGTGATTTTGTCATTATTAAGCGCGGTATACAGGTACAACTATCGCAACTTATGTGAACGCGTTTGTTATTTGTCTGACAATTAATTTCGTTTTGGACAGTGCTTTACACATTGTCATCCGATCATAGCTATGCAAATGTAGAAACATTAACTGCTCACTATTTTTGATAGTCGAGCGAAAAATTGCTTTGTTTGTTGCGTTGCAGCTTTTTGTTCCCTAAGAAACTAAAGCTCAAAAGTTTCGAAAGTTCTTTTAATCAGCGCAGTGTTTTAATTATATACAAATATACTCTGTTAGCATGAGGTAGCTTCCGAGAGTAAACCGAAAGGTGCTCGTAACAGGCATTTGAACATGATAAAGTTTTTTTTCTTCTTTTTGATCAAAAAGAAGGAAAGGTATTGGACTTAACAACTGCCGTAACAGTGACACCAGGAACGACAATATTGCCCACGCAGGTGAACCATGTGTGTCTGCCCTTGTTGTAAGTATATCGAAATCCAACGTCGGTTGACTATTTTGATTCACATACGTTACTCTTGTCGTTGGTACCGTTGCACACACTTAATATTTTAAATGTATTGGAAGGTGATTTGTTTTCTTTTTTTATTCTGTTTTGTTTTAATTTGCACGCACACAGAATGAATGAAATTTGTGGCAATTTTTAATTAAATAAACGGGCACACACACACACGCCCGCTATCTTTCCTGCTGCAGTTTGTGTTCTGGATGGACAAGCACACATATAAATATATAACTACATATAGGTGTGTTTAAGTGTGTTTTGTAACCAGTGACATCAGCAAGCAAAACATACCGCATACCGTAGTTATGATAAAATTTATGGTAATTTCATTTACTTGACAGTCAGCAATGTCCGTCTGTCTACGTATTGTGCAAATATATGTTTCATACTACAGCCTACGCTTTGACACAATGTCACAATCTTGTTGTTGCTGCTGTAGATTTAACAACAATTTTGTGTAGAAATTTAATAAATTTTATTTTAATATAAAATAAGAGCAAAATGGATGTAACTCTTTTATTGATCGTTACAATGCTTTCTGTTTCATCATAAACATTGCAACAAAAATAAGTAGGAAAGTTAAATTCGGTCGGGACGGCATCTTTTATGCTCATCACCGTTATCCTAAAAAAGACAAAAGAAGTAAAAGAGCAAAATTTTAATGCTGTGTAATATGGAGTGGGCGCAGCTGATTCTATTTTTAAAATAAAAGATTTTGTGGTATAGGTATGTTGTGCGTTGAAGGCGTGTCTTTTGAAAAACTTAGGTGAATTGCAAATTCGTTTGCAAATTTATAGGCAATGTAGGCATTTTCGCTAACGGGAGAATGTTAACCGCAAATACTACAAAGTTGTGCAAATAGACAGATGGATAGAAAAACAGGCGGACATATTTAAGTGTCTTTAAGATTTTAAACTGGCTAATAGTTTGTATACCTTATTAGGGTTTTGAAACTCGTTTCTACGCTTTATAAAAGTATTGAAAATATAATTAAATTTTAATACACTATAATGTTGGATAGGCGTGGTCACATTTTTTCCATTTTTCTGCACGAATGCTGCAGCATCGCCCATAGAATATGCGTTTAAATTTTTGTATATTTGTTTGCTATAGTTTATGAGCAAAAAACCAATTATTCATTCCTTTTGAAAAACAAAGGTGTTCTCAGTTTACGTGGTCCTGTCAGCGAGTCCTTCGATCGATTTGGCCCATTTCCAATACCAATCTGCGTGCAAAAACTTCCAATGCTTCTGCCAAATTCGAGACACCAGACATTACTCACGGACGGACAGACGAACATGCTTAAATCGATTTAAAATTTGATACTGATCAAGAATATATATACTCTGATGCTTCCTGCTGGCGTCGCAAACGTTTTGACAAAATGAATATACCTCTCATCACTGTGTTTCGTGTTATAAATATGCTTGTATATATACACATATATATATATATGTACATACACATGTGCATACATATCATATAAAATTGTTATATTTCTGTCATTTTTTCCTCCTTTTTTACAACTTTTTGCTTATTTTGTACCCTTTCCTGCCATGTTGCGCATGTAAACCATTTGCGGAATTTTAATTTTCCCTTTATTTTCCTTTTCTCTCTCTTTCTTGCTTGCTAATGTATATTACCCAACAAAAACCATCCAACAAGTACTACATACTCTCAATAACTTTGTCACAAAAGGTATGCTTTGCAATTTTCAAACGAATTTTCAGAAGACGAAGGGTAATACATTTTTTATCTTGTTCGTAACACGTGAGAATATAAAACTTCTATAGATAGTTATGCCATAGCTCCCTCTTATATACTTTGAAAAGCTCTGGAAAATCATTATATTTTTATATTCCAATCGATTATTTGTAGTTAACCTTTTTCCATTTAAGCTTAAAAAAAGAGGCTCGCGTTTGCCTTTATTTAAATTAAGAAATATTTACGTATACTTTGCCGAATATGTTCACAAAATATAAGAAACGGAAATTACTTGAAAAAAAAGAAGAAAGTTCAACATATTTATTTTTCCGAATCCGTTAGCAAAAATGGAATACAAATGAAAGACTATATATATAAAGATTAAGTGGCATTTAACTGAGCATGCAGTTTTGCTCTATTAACCGAAAGAGGCACTTCTCGTGAGTCAAATATTTGAGAAATCAAATTTTCATAAGAAGTTCATAAAAAAATTCAGATCGTTTATGTATATAGACGTTACGTGTGTAATTTTATTAGCTTATGTAAGCATTAAATCATATTAAGTAAGTCACTTTGAAACATTATTATTATGATAATTCCTAGTGGGAAGCATTTGAAAATATTTTAACATATTGTCTTATATAAATTTTACCCTTTGCATTAAAATTCAAAACATAACTACGACTAATGACGTAATTTCAATTATCTACTTAACATTAGGTTGTTTGACAAATAATTCCGTTTTTTTTTCCGCCAGAGGATTTTAATTGTATTTTTTCACAACCACTTTTACACTTAAGCCGCATAATCATGATATATTTCGACAGCTGTTACCGCAAAGCTTGACTATGAAAAAGTTCAACTGACTTTTACGCAGTAATTTTTGGTTAGTGCACTTTGAAATATGAAAAGTGAGAAGCAGTATTTTCAGCATATTTTACTTTTTTACTACCGAAAAGTTAAAAATGCTGTTCAAGCAATAACAAGACCATCCGATGTGTATGGAGAAGATGTATTGACAGAACGGCAGTGCCAAAATTAGTTGCTAAATTTCGATACGGCAATTTTGATCTTGAAGATGCAGCACGTTCTAAAAGGCCAGTTGAAGGTGATGACGACAAAATAAAGGCGTTCATTGATACAAACTGACTGGTTAAATTTATCAAATTCGATTGTCACTATAAGAAAATCATTTATAATCATTTTTTGGCCAAAAAAAAAATTACTTTCAGAAAACCCCAACACTTTCTTTGCTATTGGCCTTAATATTTTTTAGATGGTGCAATATGTTAGATCTTAGATAATAAACGGATCGGTTCTTTAAGCATAAGTCTTTTCGCTAGAAAAGCTACATTCGTCATAACACGTGTTACGTTAGTACGTTTAACAACATAAAAATAATTGTTGTACTTTAATGCCTGAATGTAACTTGGTCCATCTATTAAATGTTAGGTATCTAAAGTTCGCTAAAACGTTTGCGTTATCCTTCACTTACATGGGTGAAAGGATTATATACATATTCTACATGGGCTTGCACCATCACGTTTAATGTTTGTATACTTTTGGTAGATTTAAAAAAAAAAAAGCAAAAAAAAAAAATTTTATAATAAAATAAATAAAATTTTTTGTATTCATAAAATATTTCGTATATAGAGATTTTAATATTATTCACTGAAGTGAAGATAGCCCACATGTTTTAAGGTTCGTGGCCCCGCTAAAAATGTTTATGCTTAGTTACGATTTATTGCGAAATAAGCAACAAACATATAAGGTAACTATTGAAATTAGAAAATATTAGCGATCGTGCATATATAAAACAAGCTAACCGTCTAATTAAGAACACAAAATCAAAAAACCTAAGTTATTGCTACTAAATCTCATGCAAAATTACAGTACAAATACTGAAAGACTGCTATATGCAAATCGTTTTATAACAATTTTCGGAGACATTACCTGACTGTAGATTTTTGATATGCCGTGAAATATGCTAAATCCTATGCCTATCAGAAATACTTCATTTCATTACCATTTCCAAAGTTCATCATCGCCAAATTCGACCCAAACTTGTCTTCTCCATATACGTAAAACACTATATTAATTATACAAAATGGTAACGAATTACATCTTGGACAAATTTTTGAAACGTCTTAAAGGACGCTAAGACCCATCAGGAAAACCTAATTTCATTACCCTAACCCCGGTCCATCACTGCCAAATTCGTCCCAAACCTGCTCCCTCCGTATACGCCAGACACTAAATGCAAAATTGTGCAATAATGTTGCTAGTGCAATGTTCCATCTCATATACATAATGTTTATGATTTTGTTGCTAATCAATTGCTCGATTTTATATACGTAATGTTTTTGTCTTGTTTCCTTTTAATCATGTTTACACATTACAGGCACATGCTGGCAAAAGAATATACATATAATTTCTTAAGCAAGTGCATGGGACAAACGCGCTGGCACACCCGCGGACAATTTTACTCAACGCATTCTACTATTGCAGACATATGCCCGTAATGTGTAATCTAACCATACATGTTAAATAAAGACAAAAACACTATTAATATAACGTGGAACATTTCATTACCAACATTCAAGGGCAATATTAATGCAACATTTTGCATTTACTGCCTTGCATATATGGAGGGAGAAGATTTGGGACGAATTTGGAGGAGATGGACTGGGGCCAGGGTAATGAAGTTAGGTTTTTCTGATGCGTTTTAGCGTCCTTTAAGACATTTCAAAAATCTGTACAAAGCGTAATTCGTTGAAATTTTTCATACACACTGTGTATTGTAACTTTTCGCCAATAATATATATAAATAGTTGCAAATAATGTTGTTTTTAATTTCTTATAGCATTTCTGTGTGATGCTTGTATTTCTATTTTCGTTGAGATTTTCTAATCATTTTGTTATTTTTTCAGTAGCGTTTAATTAGCAATTACCTTAGCAGAGGCGCAACCCGTCTGTGAAGATAGGTCGCCGTTTAGCAAAGGCAAAAATGTGGACTATGTACAGTGGGCTAACTTCACGCCAATTATTATTCATGTATAATGTACAACACACATGTATACAACGATTATAAAAGATCATAATATTGTAATACTCGATGTTGGTAGCACATGTTTACACTATTTTAAAAATGTTTATAATTAAATTACATTTAATAGCTAATGAAATTTATTTCAAATGGTTATAATAAAAATATAGGGCTTTAATATAGTTTCCTTGGAGCGTAAAATGTTTCAAGTAAAAAACAAAAGCAAAATGCTTTGTACGTACAGAGATAAAGCAACGTATTTTTGAATGAAAAACGTAATAGCACAACGCACGGGCAGGATATGCTTGCGCTTGCTATAGGCCACAAAACAAAATTTCCCATTCCCCATGACTTTCGATTCGAAAATTTTGCCAGCCTTCCGAGAGCGTACATTACATTATAAATTTATTATTGTTTAATTGCGATCGATATACCGAAATCTATAAGCAAGTAAGCGTGAAAATTACATTTTACACCACTTATGGTAAAGGTTATGGTAAAGGGTATACCAAGTTTCCGTTGATGTGTACAAAATTCAGAAAGATTTGGTATAGATTCGCTTTTCATTATTTTGTGAATCGATTGAAGACTGTCTGTCTGTTGTTCCGATTGTGATAGAGGTCCACTTCATTTTTGTTTTCAACTCTTTGCATATAATTTTCGAAAGAGGTAAAAGATGATTGATACATTGATTTTATTATATCTCAAGAACGAGCGTTATTGGCAATTGATTGGGTCTCGCCATTAATATTGTCACTACATATACTAATACTTGTTTTGAAAAAGTCATTTTACGAAAAAAAGTTTTAAATTGTTAATATTTTTGAGCAAAAAACGATAAAGATTGGCATTTCGATATATTAAAGGAACGTGGAAAATTTAGGTGAGATGGATCTATTTGTTTTTAGTGTCTTCCATTTAAACAATTTCACAAATCGAAATCTTAATAAAACATACGACACAAAACTAGCTTTCATTAAACGGTGGTCGCAAGAGCTTAAGGGTCCTTACATTTCAAAAAGCCTATACATGGGCTTAGTCAGACCAATACTTCGTTATGCCTCTGTTGTGTGGTTTCCTTCCTATAGATATTACGTAGATTCAATAGAATCTTGGTCTTAGAAATTTGTGTTGGGGCTCTCTGCCTCCTCACGAAAATAAATTGCTATTGTTCGCTTTACCGTAACTTGAGAAACATAGGTTTATTCGTGGTATTCCCTTCTTAGTTAAGTTAATAAATGGTACTATCGATTCGCCGATTACGAGCTTTTCAATCCGTTCAGAGTCGTTTGCAGAAACCTAAGTGGTATTTTTCAATTAATCTCAAAATTGGAATTTTTAAGTTCTATCAAAACAACTATCCTCAATACGCGCGATTTGCCTATGTTGTATTTAAACTAACTTGCAATCTTATCATCTTACTACGATTTGAAAATGAACTGGTGTTGTTTACTGTTGCCAAGCTTTTGGATGTTTGCAATGGCTTAAGGGTACATTCGCAACTTTGACCTCTATCGGCTAGGGGTGTGCGTCGTGCTACATGCTTTTTTATCTTTTCCGTTCTATTTGCGTATGCATGAATTTTGCTCTCGTTTTTTCTTTTTTTTTCTCTTTACTTCTCTTTATATATTTTTTATATATTTTGTATTAGTTTTTAATAATAATTAGTATAAGATTTACTTTTAAGCGTCATTTGAATTCGACTGTTTTCATGCGCAAATAAATAAATAAAAAACAACACAGCAAAATCCGTATAAAATCCAATAGCTTAAAATATGTCGCTGTAGCATATACAGACTAAATATCACTGAGGTTAATATGGCCCACCAAGATAAGCCGCATTTGGCAAGGTTCGCGTCTTCGCTAAAAATATCTTTGCCAAATACAAACTAAACATATAAAATAAATATTAAAGCTCAGAAATATTAGCAAACGTGCGTTTGTAAAACAATCTAAGCCTCTAACTACGAACTCAACACCAAAAGAGCTAAGTTATTGCTACTAAATCTCATGCAAAATTACAGTACAAATATTGAAAGAATGCAATGTCCAAATCGTGTTATAATTGTGAAAGCATTACACAACTATAGGTTTTTGACATGTCGTACAAAATGCTAAAACCTTTCAGAAAAATCTAATTTCATTACCCCGGCCCCGGTCCATCGCCGCAAAATTCGCCACAAACCTGCTCTCTGCATATATGCAAGGCACTAAACGCAAAATTATACAATAATTTTACTGGTGCAACAGTTCAATCTCATATACATAATGTTTATGAGTTTTGTTGCAGGGTTTTTCCATAGGAGTGATACGATTGTTTGTTTAACCGTTTGAGTACCAAGTCTGGGGCCAAGTCTGGGAAAGAAACATTGAGAAATTGAAAAACGATATAATTAGTTAAGTTCTAAATAGAATATTATTCAAGGCTAATCTTTTACAGGAGCAAACCCAAATAATGCAAGAATATTGTAACCTATTCAATATTCATCTTTTTTGCAGGAATGGAATCTGATTTATAACGGCAGGCCAACGATTTCAAATAATCCCACAAGAAGCTGACTAAAGATGTTAAATCACATTTCCTTGGAAGGAACTTATAACTTGGTAAACTGATTTTTTGATATTGCGTATGGCATGTATCGCCGTTTCGAACAACATATTATTTGAATCAACATTTTCAAGTTCAGGCGATAAAAACTTCATTAATATTGACAGGATATTCATTTCTACGTTTAAAGAATTAAGGACCCATAAACCAGACCAAACGTTTATCTAACGGAATAGAAGGTTTCGTCAATAAGAATTATCTGTGCATTACCATCACCATCTATAACGGAATTTTGCTTATTCCGTGAGAGATGAAAATAAGCTTCGTTTTAGAAGATGCTTTTCTTTAAACAATCCAGAAAAATTCGAACCTATTTCGCTCGGAAAACAATGCATAAATTTCAGTCATTTTTGAGCCCTATCTCTACATCCCTGCATCTATCCATGATAAGCTGGCAAATCTTATTGTACACATAAACAAAAAAATTGCGATTTTGATCTTTTAAAATATGATTGCAATGTCAAGAAGAATCCAGAAAGGCTTTATATACCAATGCTACTAATTTAGGACTATATATCCCGGCTCTATGTAGCGCTGTACAATATTTCAAAAATAATACACCCTACACCACATTGTCTAACACAATTCTTATTTTTGTCATAGACTATAAATATTATAGTCCGTTTTTATATGAACTTACTATTATAGAACTGTATATGAAAAATTAGACTTCTTTGCAAATAAAGGCTCACTTTTCGTAAGAATGGTTATGGCCAAGAGGTTCAAAATTTCAGCACAGTGAATTTTTATATCAAATTGATATAAAATATAGTTCAATTTTAAAACAAAATTTTCGTGAACATCCTTATGTAGGGTATATTCCAATTTGGTGCAGTTAATTTTTTTCATCTTAAATTACTATTATGATTCTATTTTCTGTATGACGCATTGAAAATTAGACCTTTTTGTCATATGAACTTCACCTTTCATTATATGAGAAGGAGTTCAAGAAGTTGCTCCAGTCGGTCCAAAGTTTTCGCACCAATATACAATTTAGAAATACTATTTCTAAGTAACATTTGTCGAGAAATTTTAAAAATTGCAATTTTTCCGTATAACGATTTTTCAAAATAGATCGAAAAGTGCACCATTTTCAATAGCGTTCTTCCTTGAGTCAAAATATGTCAATGTACCAAATTTCATCAAAATTTCTCAAAATTTGCGACTTGTAGCCTGAACGCAAATATACAAGGACAGAAGTCAGTGATTCTAAATCGATCGGTAAGGTAAAAGGTGGATCTACCTTAAGCCCTTCTGCTTGTTACATACGTCCGCTGACTCTTAATATACCCTGTACCACAAGTGGTGTAGGGTATAAAAAGCAGTGGCAATATGTGATTCCATGAATTCCTTAAATCGATTTTTTAAAAACCAAATCAGTTGAAGAATCGAGAATATTGTTTTTAAGAGAAATTGACAAGGTTGTGCCAGTAATAAAATCGTTGAGCCCCTGGCAACAAAAGTCGTGCCGGCGGAGCGTTCTCGTTCAACATCATGCCTATTAAAAAGCGCTGTACAATTCGATGCAATGCCACAGCTAATATTCAATAAATACTTGAACTGCTCGTGTAACTCTAATTATTTTCTTTAATGTGGACACGTTTTCATATGGAGACATCATGGATTAAAAGTTTTTAATTATATAGGAAAACATGTATTAAAATCGCATAATTGTTCAGAAAAATGTTCAAATGATTAACTAGACGAATGGTAGAATTTTTATTGATGTATGCATTTTTCCACCAAAAAAATTGTTAATAATTTATGATTACAGATTTGCATATACGTGCAAACATATAGCTAACGAATTTATGAATAACATTTCTACGCTTTACTAGAGATTGTAAAATTATTTCCATAATCGTCTGTATTTATTCATGTTAATTTCGCTTTTTTATACTTACTGCGCTACACTACAGAACGAATGTATATTAAAGGAGACATTTCATGTGTTGCATTCCCATGTCTGGGTGCAATCTCTAACAAGTCTGACTCCCTAAATTGAGGTAAATAAGTTAAAATAATGTTAATTTAGAACAGTGAGCGTGACATCAGGTATCCGCTTTTCTTTAAACTAAAATATAAGGTAATTAATATTAAATTTATCGACAATGTTTACCTTACCTTCAATCGTTTCAATCGGTTATCGAACATTATTTTTATATGTAAATCCTGAATAGAAGTTTATCAATTGACTTAGATTTGAGGTGATAGGTATCTAAGATTCGCTTCATATTGATTCTCCCGTTTATGTGTTCTGCACTTGTTTTGTTTTATTTTCTATTTCTTTTTCTCGTTGTAAATGATTTCGATTCTATTGTCTGCCAATATGTAGAATGTGCATCGAGTTTTGATCCTCAATTTCACTGGTTAAACAGCGGCAATTTTTCTCCGCTATTGGTTGCCCTAGCAAATATTTTATGTGACATCGAACGTTTGATCTGACCGAACACGCAGACAATAACAATCAATTTACCGAAACGGGATGGCGCATTGTCAGGACCGCGGACAACACATATATATACCTTTTATTTGCACAATTCAATGATTTTAATTGCTTACGCGCGAATGACTTTAAACAGAATTTTATTAAACCTTTTTGCTGATGTATGGCGTGTAAGAAATTTAGCAAGAACAACAAAGAAGAGAAGAGGGGCAAGAAACAGTGTTTAAAAAACTGTATTTTTTTTTTATTTTACAATATTTGTTAATCGGGTCAATAGGTGAAAAATTAATGAGTAAAAATGCATATAGAGATGAAAATAAACAAAAAAAAGTACAATTGCAAATTGCTATTAAAGTGAGAAATATTTGGCACGTAAGAAATTAAAATTATTTCAGACGGCAGCTTAATATAAATTTATAAAGAAATGAATACAAACTTTTTTTTTTTTTTTTTTTTTTTTTTTTTTTTTTTTTTTTTTTTTTTTTTTTTCATATAGAAAGAAAAAGGCTTCGCATCCTTAACTTTGACAAGACGTTGCTAACGCTTGTTTGCTTTTCATTCATTTTTATCTAAAATGAGATCTATCTTCAACATATTCTCTTATAAAAAAAAAAAAGAAATTGATGCAAAATTAAAAGCAAGAATAAGAAGAAAAACGAAAGAAAGACGGAATACTTAAAAATATAGAGCAATTAATGTTTGCTACATGTGTGCCTCATCTTTCTCATTTTTTCTCCATATTATTCTGCTTGAGTAGAATGATAAGTACGTCGTACCTTCGCGTGTTAAGTGTGACAAAACGCTCTACCGCTACTGCTTTGACCACCGACACACACACAAATTGATCTATTGATTTTTCTTCTATAACGTCTGTAAGAAGTGTAAGATATTGAGAAACATATACGTCTATGCCGATGTCGGCCGTTCATCTGATGCTCTAAAAAGTTTGAAAATCGCAGATTGTTTTTTAAAAATTGGCCTAATCAGCCTAACAATAACTACAATTTTATCAAAATTAACCGGAAGTAGCGGCTAAATCACACAAATCTGTCTATTATTGGTGCCATATTTATTCGTCACCTTTGAAATGATCATTGTTTTAATGAGGCAAACCCATATGCGACGTATTCAACCTCATTTTCGGTCCCAAAGGCGATAGATATTTACGTTGATCATCAATGCGCGCTGAGAAGATCAACTGCTGTGTTATAGACATAAAATGCAAGTCTCTTTTGTATATCTTATACATATCTTTACATATCTTTACAATATTACGGATCGGATAATGACGAAATTCTTCGCAACAGAGTACGCGATATGGCGAAATGGATGGAAAGAGTTTTAATGTAATGAACGTTCATTAACTCTGTCTCAGAGACGATAAACAATAAGCTAATTCAGAAAAATATAATCCTGACCTTCATGGACGAAGAATTTTGTAGCTTGTCATACAATTAAATAAAAAGTGCTTATGGGGATTAGTATTATTTCGAGATTCCATGTCCTCACGTATTTTAACTGATGTATATCAACAGTGTTTTTGTCACACTCTATATGGAATTCATAATGCAAGTGTAATTATCTATGTATTGGATATGAATTAATTTTATAGTTTTGGGTAATTTATCCAAAATTTGTAAACGATGACAAATTTTTTCTTTATGGAAAAAATATGTGACATTAACGAAGGAAAAGGAGAAATTTTGATGAGAGATTTGAAAGAGCTCAACGAAAAGACAAACCTTTGACTTACTAAAGGCTATGAAAAAACAATATATATTTATATTTTTCACTTACATTCAACAAATTAATTCTCTATGTTAAGTTTAGTTGTCGTTATTTTAAAATTAAAAAAATAATATGCTTGACAAAAATTAAGCCAAGCTTTTTCTGTACGCATTATTTATACGAATTTTATACAGGATACGAAAAAAAAACCACTGCCACAGGACAAATTTCCAAAGAGCAAAAAATAAGCACACTTCGTTTCAATTGGAATTTTGAATATCTTCCAAAAGCAATTTCCAATTGTGATCAATTAACGTGCTCGATATGGAAATATGTTCAAAATTTATGCTCTTTGCTTCAGTTTTACTACACCAAAAATTCCAACAATAACTTTTTCCTTGTGCCCATTGCGATATCAGTCTTCTTAATACGGCTTCTTGGTACGCCAGAAAAAGGTTCAAATCCAAAACACAAAACTTTCGACTGATTTTCAGGTTTCAGTAAATGCTTTGTTCTTCATGATCCAAATAGCTTAAGCTTCTTGATGTTAATTTATTATGTGTATTCGTCTCCGAACAATACTTGGTGATAAAAAGTCCATGAAATTGGAACAGAACGAAAGCACCAATAACTTTATTATATATCCGTTGTCGAAGGGGTAGTCATGTGATATAAAAAAGTCTATTTATTTATTTATTTATTGTCTATATATTTTGTGATTAAATTTTCAAACTATGGACGTAAAGTCGAATAACTTAGATCATATGCATGCCTGTATTGAAAACTTTACCGAATGTGAGATTTGAAGCCACTTACGTTGTGTTGCTAGTCGCGATTCTTTGCTAACTTGGCTACTCATCCGGATAATCAAAATATGTAATCGAAACAAGATAATTATCTGTAACATCCTCCACTAATAATCGAGAAGTGCTTTTAAAAAGGAATATGTAATAATATTCATAATGATAATGATGATGATTCTGATATCCATAATAATAATAATAGTTGTTATATTATATTATATTATTACAATTATTATTTCAATTTTAATAACACGACGGAAATAATAATAATGACACTAATAATTAATATGATTATTATAAGTAGTATTAATATTTTTATTATCATTATCATTATTGATAATATTATACTTTCTTCTTATATTTTCGTCGTTATTATTATTAATACTAATAATAATTTATTGTCTAACAATAAATATATACAAAATAAATTTCGAATGCATAGACAACAAGATTCGTTCGTCGTCTTACATTTCATTCACACATTTTTTTTGACTATTCGCATTGTTGCAATGATTATCACTGGTTGCATCTCTTAGCACAAGCTCTTCGGAGTTCCACTTCTATCAAGTTGTCGCCAACATTGCTTTGCACTCATCTTGCGGCTTGATATAATTATTGGTACGATCCGTACACAATTCCGCTTGTTTTCGAACACACATTTTAGACGATTCTTATAACAAGACTACTTTCGAACTTAAGGCCAGTTGTTGATGGTGCAAGGTGGTCATCTTTCAAATAATAATTTTTAAGTAAAAGCATTCATCTCGTCCTGCATGACCATCATAAATCATTTTGTCCTTAGGAACAAGTGTCCCAATGTAGGTGTGTTGTTGAAAGCTGATATTCAATGGGTTTTATTTGTTATTATTTATTTATCGGTAT
This sequence comes from Glossina pallidipes, assembly GCA_000688715.1. Lineage (NCBI taxonomy): Eukaryota > Metazoa > Arthropoda > Insecta > Diptera > Glossinidae > Glossina > Glossina pallidipes. Next base: position 644,507 of record KK499851.1, on the reverse strand, counting down.
CATTATTGTTATAATTTTTATTATTATTTCATCCAATTCAATAAATAAAAATAAATATTACACTAACGAAGAATTATAAAAACATTTAAAGGCCTAATATAATTTTAGTTAATCCCATAAGATAACCAATATTCTCTGCGTTTGTGGAGTAGGAAAACGTAAAAGTATCGAAGCTCATTAGCGTTAATTATAATGCTAGATAGGGAATATGTGGTGATAATGGTGTAAATGGTCGCGCTTTAATTGAATCGTCAATAAAAAGAGGAACTGTCTTGGCTTTGTGAAAAGACGCTCGAGAGAATTCTCTGACTAACGCTTTGCAAAGAAACTATTCCTTAATCTGATTATATCAATCCTAAATTATTTTTCTGCAGATTGGTCCCCGTCCGTTCAGACGTTTAGAAGCAATTCTTTCCCCCTTGTTTTGGGAGCTCTTTTCGATAGAATGCAAGTCGCAATTTACTTTGTTATGACGTTTATTTGAATTTCAAATACCCAAGAGACAATAAAAATTGTTATGCATCGATCGTATGCATGAGGACATTCGAGCGTATTACGAGAGAGGGAACGTGAGTGGTTAAGATCTAAAGCAAAAACGGCAGAACTCAGGTGGCTACCTAAGTTCTTTGAGACTCGAAGGAAATAATGTGGATTCCATGTTCTAAGTATGAAGCATTCAATTAAAAAATAAAGAAAAAATAATAATAATAATGATAGTAAAAATATATAAATAACGATACGAACGAATATAGCCAATAATTATAGCAATAATAACAATAAATGCATATATTTTTACATGTACTTATCTACACAATTAGGAGACCCAATTACATTTCGTAGAATGTTTAACCACAGGATATCGCAAAAATACAATCAATTGATTCATCGATATTGTAATGTATAAAGTCTCGTCTTTATTGTATATTTTGGCATGATCTGGTAACAGCAAAACAAAACATTATTTATATACTTATGTAACAATACATTTATAAGTTTTTTTTTTCTGACACTAGACGCGAAAACTTTACTCAAGTGGTTTTCGAGTTTAATAGAGATCTTTCATTAAGAGGTAACTAAAACTGTAACTTTAGACTTGAAATCTAACATATTCGTGACCACGATTTAGAGAGAAAAGAAAAATGAATAATTTTTTGTAACTATGGACTGGCCCCTCAAGCAATTAAGAGAGTTTTCAATAGCGAATTGATGACATTGGTAAAAACAAATTGGACCAATTTTGGGCAAAATTTTGAGATCGTAATCTTGATTTTAACGGACAAACTTATAGGCAGGAAAGCAGATATGTGTAAGCCTACGTTAGTAAGATCGATTAAAAATATATATATATACGCATACTTATTTTATGGGCATTTCACACTTTTTTTAGTTGCAGGCATTTGGCGAATGTAATCGACGCCCTATGATGTACACAAAAACGACAGAACTTTCTCTTACTCATAGGATAAATATAAATTTAAAAGAAGTTTGATGTTGTACAAGATATAAAGATCTTAAATGATGATGCCAACTAAGACGCATTAGTCAGATTTTACATTGTGAATACTTGTGTAATTGCCTTACATAAACAGTTTACTGCTTGAAATATACATTTACAAAATATATATGTTTATGAAAATTTTCTGTATATGTGTACGATTTTGTTGCTCTAGTTCTTTATGTTTATAGCCTTCACTTGAATTTTTAAAAGAAATTATACGTCTTTAAGTTGCTAGATTTTAAATACGTTGGCTTTACTACTGATGACGCTTCATTTCTATTTATTTATTTTTTTTTTCTTTCTTTGACTTTCTAGTCTTCTTTGTCTTCAGAACCGTTATTATCTGTAAGGAAGCGAGTTACTTTGTCGTTGAGTGTAGATGTTTATGCATATATACATGTGTATATATACACAAATGTATACAAGTGTATACTTTTTAGTTATACTAACCTACTCAGACTTTCATGTTGAGAAGATGGTTTTCTTCTCGCATACATTTTCAGTTTCCATTTTGTTAGTATTGGTACGTTCGGTAATGCTCTTAAGGAAGCAACCCTTATATTTTTATCCAACACGAAAGTTACGCGTACATATAATTTCACCTTTTGCTAACCAACACATCTACTCGTTCATTTATTTGCACATGGAACTAAGAATTCCGTACTTCAACAACATTTCTTAGGTGCTTCCGCTTATCCTGGCTTTTAATCTCAATTTAATGTTTCGTAAAAGCATGTTTGATATAATACAAATGCCTTCACCTACATTACCATTACTTTAAGGCGTTTACGGTAAATTTATACGTACCGAATTCCGAAATTAATAGAACTTATTTGAGTCAACCAATAAAAACAGAGACGTTTTAAGGCATAAAATGAAGAGAAAACAAAACTTTTCTACGCAAAAGAAAAGTTATGAACTTTTAAGATTTTTCATAAAAGAAACAGTCTACCAAATACAATTTGTATTAGAAAAGATTTCAAGCGATTCGTATAAGGAATCGTTACTCTTTGTTTAATTCCTTTATATATCTTAATAATCTTTTTTCATTTCTATGACTGATCGTTGAAGTTCAATATAACAAATTATGATTTTTTACTTCCATGTGTTTTTCTACCTTGCGTAAGAGCTTGCGGAGATAAAATTGCTTTTCGGCGAATGGAGAAATCGCCATGTACCATGTGTGGCACAAAAGTGGTCACTTTTAGTATATATGCATGATATCTTCTATTTTACAAAGGAATGCAAGCAAAGATACCACGTAGTTTGATGTCTTATTTAAAAAAAGGAATTCAACAAATGACGAGATTCATTTCGGGATGTTTCGCAAACTCGATAGAAACAAACATGTTCTGTAGATTTTGATATCAAATGCAAACACCATCTTCCTTCCTGTGTGCTTGAGATACTCCCTCTTTCGACTACGCTGTTGTCGAAGTACTTATGATTATGGCAGTTCCTTCAATCTCACCTATACACTTAAACCTTTTTGAGTACGTATTAGCTACAGACGTTCTCTTAGAAAATAAGGCGTGAGCAGAAATTTCACTTTGCCAAATTCGCATGCACACAAATAGGAAATACAGAAATTCATACAAGCATACACTCACTTACACTAGTGGAAAGAAGTTTCTGTAAACAATGTGCTGCCGTAGTGTTTGTAATGTGATTGCTTCTGTATACCTACTACCGAAAGATTATACTAAATTTTTGATGTTAGTAGAAAATCGAGAATTCCTTCTATATGCGTTAAAGTAAGATTTGAAGTCGATACAGCAAAGTTCTTTATGCTTGCGTTTCATTCATCTCAACAAGAAAAACTCTCGAAAGACGAAATTTTCATTGCATCGGCGCCGGTAACTTACGATCTATAACAAGTATCATTCAAATGGTGCAAAAATTATCTTTACGTGACTGTTTTTTGGCTTTGCCATAATTAACAATTTTCCAAAATTCGCTTGCAATGGTGGGTATCCAAGATACGTTACAACAGGGAATAGAAATTTTTTATGTGCATTTGCACACACTCCCGCACACACACACGTACGTTATCTTGCCCTCTTGCCCTCCCTCTCTTCCTTCATATGTAGTTGGCTTAGACGACTTGAATTTGCCTTTGTTTTCAGGGCCAAATATACCTCAACAGTGTGAATATAATGTTAGCTGTTATTGGCATTTATATGGGCGTTTATGGTTGTCATCGGCAAATATGTACAACTTAAAATGAGAACAAAGAAATCTCAGCGTTTTGAATGAAAATCAAATGTAAGAACAAATCCTTTTGATATTTACATCGTGTTTTATATTACAATTTAGGTGACTTATACGTGACGTATAAATTTAATGTGCACTTGATTCATCTTATGAGTATCCTACAGGTTCAATTTATGTAAGAATACATTGCAAAAAAAAATTTTTTTGAAAGTTTTTAAAAACTATTCTCCAATATGTGGTTGATTGCCAGAACTGAGCCGTTTAATAATTTTTTTTTTTAATTTAAATAAAACACATACGTTTTCTTTTTATAATGTACATAGAATGTTATAAAATTCATTTAAAATAGTGGGAAATATTGACTTAATTTCACAAGTTGTGGGGGGATTATTTAAAAAATTCAGCGCCGTGCTCGAAAATTGAACATTTCGGAAAACTCTCGACCTCGGATTTTCGCGAAAGACTTGCAGGTTCGCGTTTAAAAAGGCCAATTGACGGGAGAAGTGGAACCTACCGGCCACACACGGCGATTGGAGTTTTCTGAATGGTATATCGAGCAACTAAAAGTTGATATCGATTCGTCCGTGCAGCACGTGACAATGCCTTGTTAAAAGTGAAGATTGCATACATCGACTTCATGCGTTTCGCGATACAAACACCCATTTAACCCATATGTTTCGATACCGTCCACCGTTCACTGTCTTCAATCATCAATCGCCCGTAATCCATACTCAATAGTCGTTATTCGATTCGTCATTAATAATATGAAGTATTTCTGTGCCCAAGCGTAAAGATTTGCTTTATTAATATAAATTAATTATAGTAATACCCGTAATAGTGTAAAAAATTTGCTTCCTGAGAAAACAAATGATTTTCGACGATAAGTTCACATGTTTGGCTGGGATTTGATCCGGATGAAAAAAAAAATTTGTTCTTCTATGTTAAATAAATTTATGACCATAAACGCCATTGAAAGTTACCCTTGTAGACATATATTTTTTTTTTTTGGAAATGAAATTTGAAAAAAGAAAACACTAAGCGGTGGTACAACCTACATATTAAAATTTGTGTTATAAGCTCTACCGTATGCTTTTCTGTATGTTGTATAATCAGCTAACAATTACCTGTATATTTGGCAAATGAGCTCGTTTGCTTGTTTGATGCATATAGAAGCATTTCTTTAAGTATTTCCTTTACAGACCTTGTCGATGTTATGATTGTGTAAATAAAGGCATAGAGGGACAAAAGAGAGGTGAAAATAACGATGTCCATATACGTTTCATTGGATCTTTGATAGGCAATATAAATGCTTTTAGATGCTGTGTGCGAATACACGTATTCCACTAGTAGAGGTAAAATTTTGAAGAGAATAAACAACAGAACATAACTTTGGTGTAAAGTGAAAGCCAAAAAGGTACCAAGTTCAGTAAACATATAATTGCAGGTTGCATTGTGTGACAGTTGTTTGTGAGAGTTACAGTCGTACAAATTACGTTCGCATTTGAGGGCAGCTCTTATCAAGACCCATTTCCCTAGTATAAGAGTCATTATGTTAGAAGATCGAAAAGGAGATGTTAAATTTAAAAGTTAAGAACGCTATATATATTTATATATATATGCGTGTATATATATATATATATATATATATATATATATATATATATATATATATATATATGTGTGTGTGTGTGTGTGTTTGTGTGTGTAGGAAATTTATGGCAGTTTGTTTAATTATTGTTGCATTTGTTTCTACCACATGGTGAATAAAGCACAAGAATAAATAATAGTTTGTAATAACTTTTCAATGACATGATTTAGAATGAACAACTGTATGGATATCGGTACCGTATTGGCCTCCAGATATTGGTGAGGAGATATGAGAGGAAAACATCTCCAACAAAACTATTTATGACCTTAATTAATGCGACACTTTTGCTTAATGTATAAAAGTTCTTTGAATGCATAATTCAATATAATGGCTGCCACCATATTATAGGCTATATATATACAAAACTGCACACATATAAATGCAGTCCTGCGTAATATTATTGCAAATGAATACCATTTTCATTGCAATGAACTCAAATTCATTTAGTTTTGGAATTAGCGTATTTTTTTAACTGAACACAAAGAAAGAAAAGAATAAAAGACAAAAAAAAAAAAAGAGAAACAGAAAAAAAAAAGAAACTGAATAACCTGTTAGAGACCAGCAGCAAAAAAGGTGCCATTAAAAGGTGAATAGCACACAGTACCATATGCATATACAGTTTCCTATAGCTTTAGTGAGCATGAGTTTTGATTTTGTTTACAACTCATTAAAATCGTTTAAGTTCGCATGCATGCAATGCAATGTTAACAACTAAGAATAGCGCTCTAAACAATGCAGTAAAACATTCGCGTTGTAGATGTGTAACGTTTTCTTCTCGGTTTCCTATTTTAGTGCAAAAAAGAAAACCAAAAAAAAGAAACGCTGGCGATATTCAATTAACTTTAAGTTGCTAGTGATGATGCATTAACACGTTAAACGCACATCTACGTTAAGCTACATGAATATCCACTTACACAGTGTTTTTTTTGGTAAATTTTTCAAGACTTTTCAAATAACACGAGAAAAGAGAAAGTGTCGTCAGTAAATGTGTTACCTTCCACGCTCTGTATGGTTGATCAAACCTTAGTTGTAGGGGTAAATACAAAAATTAAAAAAAAAATACAACTACTAATTAAATGCTCCCGATTTTCATCTTAAAATTGAGCAAAACGCACACATGCATTCTTGTAAATATTCACACACACACACGTCTCTAATCATGAACACATGCTTGCAGGTTACTTCGACGTTGTTGAACGTAGATAACGTGTGTACGTTGTTGTAGCTGTTGTTTTGGTGGCAACTTTAACACAGTCACACTTAATTGTTAACAGGTATGGTTGCTCATTAAAGGTGAGAAAAAACCAAAAAAAATCACAACAAGAAATTATAAAACAAATAAGAAAAAATATTTCGTTTTATTTCACACTATTCTTTTGAAATCTTTTGCCATGTTACCTATTACTGGAAATTAGTAACCATAGGCTAAAGATAAACAATAAGTCGCGACTTCAAAACGAAAAGTAAATTCATTATAATAATAAAATGGAAATGAAAACATGATGTAAAAAAAAATTTTTTTTTTTGCTTTCATTAAATTTAACTTAAATGCAGATATTGGTTGTACGGTATTATGATATACATTTAAAAATAGAGTTGTGAAATAATATTAAGTAACGAAAAAGAGAAAACGAAATAGTACGTTCGTGTGCTATACTTATGTTCTTCGGCTTGTGAGCTCACCGCCAATGCTTTAAAAATAAATTCCATGAGAGAATGAGATCCTGAGAATGTCCTATTTTTAAGGTGACAGAACTTAAATATGATAAACTAGAAAATATTGTGAGTGAATACAATTTTAACGGCTTTCACGAAGGCCCATGGTCTAACAAAGGTTACCTCTAAGGAGTTGCAGATACCCTTGCGATGTAAACGGAGAAACTCATAGAAATTTGAAGACATGCGTACGATATAACAAGGCAATAAAGCAATGATATATCAGGACATATATCTGAGGCGATGCACCAAGCATGCAATATGTGAAGGTAAGGGCAATGAAAACACGCATATAAAGGTTAAAGACAAGGTGCCTGGACTTATTCCATAGTCCGGCGTGTTATATTTCTGTCTTGTTTAACTCATTTGTTCTTCTAATACTCTTTGCCGATGTACATCAGCTTTTCGTGCTCATTGACTTTTCACTCTGAGATCCGATATTTACCGATTGATGCACGATATTTTGACACCTCATTGCACCATTATCCTTTGTCATTTCTAGGTATGTACGGACAAAACCACATTTTATTTTACAAAACATACACGAAGTGATAAAAAGTATTTTATTCGAAGTAACCTTCATCGCTGGCTATGCATTTCTCTTACATTTCTCTTACCTATACGATAACTTGTGGGTGCCATCAAAAAAACCAAAAAAACTATTGCTCATCGAGCTGTATATACATATTTTCGTAAGATGTGAAGCGTCGCTCAGCAAGTGCCCCATTGACGCAAAAAAGTGGTAAAAGGAAGGACTCGAGTTTTTCGAGCACGCATGGCCTAGCATTCATTTGAGTGCGGTTAACATATCGTTAGCCGTCTTTGCTGTCTGCATGAATGGACATATATTTTATCGAATATCGATTTATTGTTAGTAGACTTTTGTATTACCCGTTTTAAGCGATTTTAACAGCTAATAACAGACCGAATTCTTCCATATTTTAACGTAGAAAGTACTATTTTAGACCAAATCGGTATGGCCTATGTTCTTGTGTTCTACCTAAAGTTCGCAAATTTTGGAGACATTTTGATAAACTTTGGTGCACCGACATGTTTTGGCCCAAAGACAGCCGTCATCGAGAATTGTTTGGATTGGACCACTTTTGTGACCTCTTCTCAAATTACGCCTTATTTTGAAAAGTCCTGATATTAATAACTGTATTAAGCGAAGTGGAGTTGGGTATGTAATGGTGGGCCGTCTATTTACTTGTTTAGCAGCTTTTTTATCTAAAGTATGGTATTTGTAATTTGATTACAAATATAATTAGGAACCAACAGGAAAACAACAAATCTAATCTACTCCCAATGAATCTACACTTTATCTGCGGCGACACTGCAGCGAACGACTGGTCGAGTTTGTGTGTGAAATATGTCGTGATAGGCTTTCGCAGAAACCTTTCTTTTGCATAAGCCAACTATGAAACGTTCCCTAAGATATTTTTTTTTTTTTTTCAAAACAAACACATTCTATATGCTCTTTAACGATAAGTATAGGCTGTAACTATAGCTTTTAAGAGTATATTATGATTAAATTAAATTTGATCTTTACACCGAGAAAAATATCGTGCTAGGCAAGGTGATAACTTTGTTCACATTTTTAATGGATTTAAGCCATATATTGGCTTCGATCTCTGTGCATGCAGTAATGCCGATAACATTCACATCATAAGGAAATTCAAAAAAAAAACTGGCATTTCTCTAACGGATAATCTACGAATATTGCAAAATTTTCATTGAATTAAAACCAAATTGTTTGCTGGAAACAATTTTACGGACATAATTATTTTTTCAACGGATTGAAAATTAGAGAGACAGGACTGATTGAAAATCTACGTACCTTGGGGCGTTTCCGGAAATATTTTTATAAGTGCTTTACAATCGTTTTTTTCATGCCGTGTCCCCGCTATTGTTGATATAAACCATGAAACGTACCTGTCAAAAGCAAAGAAAACAACGAAATTAAATGGCATTTTTGTTTCATGACGTCGGGTTTTTTTATTTAATTGTTTTTTTTTTTTTTTGGCTTACATATCATCAATTATCCATGATAAGAAATTCAAAGAAGAAAAAAAAGAGCAAAAAAAAAAACACAACCTTCGACATAACAATTTTACCGCAGGCTTTACATGAACGTCTCCAGAAACATGCTGAATTTTTATATCACAACCACTTTAATGAGAACACCAACGCCAAAGAAAAGCAAAAGCATCCGCAGCTACGTTAGAGACATGTTTATTAATTTAGTAATTTGTTCATTTAATTTAAGTCCGTTTCCATGTACGAACATTAAACGTTAACTCAACTAACTTCGTGTTATAGCGAGAAAAACTCAGAAGGTTTCATTAACCTTCAAATACTATCTTCTACTGTTTATTATATATTTCCTTTTAGTTTATCCCTCATATGTCACGAATTTTCTGCATCTTTCATATCAATGGCTGTTTTCTCTTTTTTTGCCTTTTTTTCCTCACTGGTTATGGTAATTAGCTGATTTTGCAATTACGCGCTTATAGGTTGTGTATAAATTTTGTTGACATATTGCATTAGGGGATATAAAGCTCATGTACACATATAGATGAATGAATGTGTTGGAGAATATTGAACATATATGCACACAGTGAGTTACAAAACACTTGCAAGGAAACATTCCTAAAATTTTGTTACATATACATTTGCATTATATTAATAATAGCAAATTAATAGTTTTGTTAACTAAGTTGAGAGAATTCGCCGTACACATTAGCCTGTAATGGTGGAATCGTTAAAGATGCTAAAGTTAAATGTTTTTGAAAAAACGTGCGAATGTTTTGTTAATCACTTTTTATATATAAATCTGCATAAATATAATATCTACGCACGTATACATGCTGTGTTCATACTATTTATTTTCTCATTGTCCATTAATTCAGTATATATATATATGTGTGTATGTATGTGTGTTTGTGTGTGTGCGCTTGTTTGTGAGTTTGGTGCGGGTATTAAGAGTTGTGCGTGCTCATTTTACGAAAATTTTTGAAACGCATATTAATTAGAAATTAATGCAAATTAAATTTATAAAATTTTATTGACATTTCCTGTTGTTTCTGTTCATTAGTGAACTCGTAAATTTCAGTATTTTAGTGCAAAATTTTAAGTTTTTTTAATTCGAAAATTTTCAAAATAAAAAAAATTGTATAAAGAAAAAGAAATTACTTAAGCTTAGATTTTAGATAATAAGTACCATACACTTTACGTCCCAACGACGTGCATAACGGCTTGGAAGATGTGGTACTGGGTACGTTTATAGATATCGTTTCGATCTTTTTGTGGCTATCATCGAAAAACAAATGGTGTGCTAGATTTTTTTTTCTGTTTAGAATAAGCAGGCTCCATAAAATTTCTAAGTTCTCATTCAATGTCCGATTTTCTAGTATATCTTAGCGTCGCTTGCTATTGCATTTGCTAAAGCTTTAAACCCTGTCCAGAGGGAATAGAATGTTAACATGTAAACCATAGCAGATATGTATCTTAAACTATGAGCTATTGTTTACTAGGACCACTCAAATGTTTGGAGTAAGGAACGACTGTGATTTGTATAAAAGAGCTCGGAATAGGCACTAGTTATCTTTACCTTGCAACCTAACCAAGTAAAGCAGAGTTTGATACAATTACCTCTTAGCACCGTCTAAAAAGTCTAAGAAAAATTCCAATCTGATGCTCAAAACGAACAAAAGACATTACAAACTCCTTTTTTATTGACTTCAAATGTTGAGTGTGAAAAATTCGTGTTGATGTGAATGAAATGTGCTCATCCTTTCTTATTCATTTCGTAAAACAAAATAGACGCAGAAAGAAGCTTTCGAGGTAAAATATGCCGTCCTATTTTTTTGTTCGAGGTAATTTAGGCGTGAGTAGTAGTTGTCTTACATTCGTCTTATTAATTTTTTTTTCACAGGGATGTTCTCTTGTTCGTATATTACAGTAGACTTATAAGGCGATGGTCTGCTCCGTTTTATATGTTTTGTATGAAACTGTGCAGTACGAGTCGCTTAAATTATACAAATACATGGGCCGTTACAGTTCAATGCCATTAATTCACTTGTCATATGTCAAATGGTTTTCTTTAATAATCAGGCTTAAAACACAACATAATAACAATTTTTATTGCCTTTGAATATTAATTGATTTTTTACAAGAGAGGGGGAAGGAGGTGCAGAATTTATCAATACATATCTTCGGTGTCAGTTTCTTACCGCGTTATACAAGTCTCTTTTGAGATATTCTACGAACAAGGCCCCAATCTTTCTCCCCTGGTATGCAAATTTATCATATATAAGGCGTGTTATAGGATAGTATACTGCATTATTTATTATCATTTTAATTTGTGGTATTTTTGAAACTTGATTTTGTAATATCTACGAATTCAAACCAGTACACAAGTACTTCGCTTATTTTGAACGGCTAATTAAGCAAAGAAAATAGTAACTGAACCCTGAGATGGATGTGAGGTATATTTTTTGTGATTTAGGGCCAATATGAGTTGTAACAGGTAAAGATTTTCCTGAAAAGATCATACATAGTTTCAATGTTTATATCTTTTGTTAGCCTCGAATCCAAATTTGGACTTAACTTTAGACGTTTATTCCAGTTTTCGTCTCCGCGAGCATTCCGAGAGGAAACAAGCAGAAAGACTGACGAACGGGTAGGCACAATTAAATATATTATTATTATCCGCCTGAGTGGCCAAGAGGCAAGAGTCTCGGTTGGTAATTGAATAGTCGTGGGTTCAGATCTCAAGTGCGGTAGAGTTTTTAATAAAGCCGAAAGCCTTAGATGCTAGTGCTTTAAGACTTTAGTCTTAGAATTTATTCTCTGACTAAATTCATAACAATGATAATAATAATAATAATAATAAGTATGTTGTTCAAGAATCTTACGTTGATCAAACATGTACACACCAATATAAAGTAGTATATTTTGTGCATGCTTCGCATGGAACTAAGTTTTCTTAAATGATCTTAAATAATTTTGGTTTTACCATTATTGAGCGCACTCGTTTTTGAAAATAATTGAATTATACATCAGCGATAAAAAAAAATATTTTCTTTTTTGTATTGTCCATTAAATCGTAGCAATCGAAATGCTAGCGCTCTCAGTTATAACTACAATAATAATAATAGCAACAACAACAATATCAACTTTATTTTCCTATCGTCCGTTCTTGAATCAGGTGTTTCGAATTAAAACCGTGATGCCAACGTATAACTTAATAAATCGAATATATCATATGACTAACTAACGTATCAACACCAGTTTCGTCTTTTTTTTTTTTTAAGAAGAAACAAATAGGAAGCTGTAATAATTGAAACAACATCAACAACTACATCAGAATCAATAGTAATAATTATACGTCATTAAAGAATCAACAATAGTATTCCAAACAACGACTAAAACAATAATAAAAACAATAGCAATATAGTAAAAGAAAAACAACAAACATTAGCGAAGCAACAATAAAGCATTACAATAAGGACGGTAAGAACAACATTTGCACCTCGTTACAACTGTAAACAAAGGCTTGTTTGTTTGTTTTCTAGATATATTGTCAAATCGAGTCAATGTAGCACCAACTACACAGTTTACTGGTTTTGTGACTAAGCTGGTCCTGTCCAAACTGATCTCTTTGCGTGAAGTGCAAATATTCATCACCCGTCGTTTATGCCCACGCTAAATGAATTCATACGCGCAATGAATAACCATAAAGTTAATAATTTGTCCGTATTTATTTTCTAAAAATAATTACAATCATCTTAAAAATTTTATATCCGGAATTTCCTGAAATTTGGCTATCTAGTTCGCTATCTGGTTCGTTGCCTGTTATTTGTAGTCGCCTTTTAGTCTAGTCACATTTTCGTTAACTGGCTTTGCTGGCATAATAGGAATTCAAGAATGGCTCAGAATAGAAAAAGAAGTCTATTCAGAAACTACAACTGCGGTGCTTCACCTAGAGACTAAAAATTTTACTATAATACAAGACGAGTTTAGAGAATTCTCTAAAAGCAACTTGTTACTTGTATTTAATTCACTCGCCGAGGAAAACCAAGATAGTGCTGTACCTTGTTATTATCTCTGAATGCCAACACCTACACGTAAGCATATATGGCGCAGGTCTACTAGCACTGCGACATGAATGCAACTGTACATTGCATTCGAAAGTTAAGAAGCACTTTTTGCAAGGATGCAGCCATGAGTAGACAAATATGGTATAATGATTTTGTATATAATTAAATCATTTTATTGTTAGTTGATAAAATTGTTTTTATTATTTTGATCAAAAATATATCTCGGGAAAATTTACCCGCATCCCTTAGTTTTCTCAAGTTATTAATTGAAGTTCCCTGTTGGAATAGTCCACAGGAACAGCTCAACCTAATAGGAACGCAATTTCTAAAGAAGGAGATTAAGCATGCTGTGTAAGATAAACAAAGAAAATTGTTAAATAGTTTGCGTGGCCATAATGTTTATAATCTGCGACACTTTCTCATGGCGTGCGGTGAAGACTGCTTAAAAAGCGAAGACTAAAATTGGTACGATTACTAATGCTTAAATTAACTTATCAAAAATATTCATGTACTTGTATATAGAATGTTACATTAAATGTTCTGCGAAAAGTTTAGATTATTCAAGTATTTTTTTTATGAAAGCACCTGGTTTGTTACATCTGTCAAAAGCAGATAAGAACATTTGACATTGACAAATGAAAGAAATGAAAGAAAATGGGAAGGGAATTTATAACTCTGCGTCCGTGTTCATAATTAGCAGTAAAATCTTCGTTCTGCACTTTTAGTTTTTTCGTCGAAGTACTCGCATTCGCTCGAATCGTTTTGCGCCTCGTATATATTGAGCGGCCGACGTAGTTAAGCTACATTATCGTATTCTTGTTTATATATGATTTTAAATGATTGTAAACAGTATCCTAAAGCCTTCGATATTAGAAAAGTTATAAATAAGGACAGAGTACGCAAATTGTGTTTTCGAACCACTTGGAAAAAAGCACGGACTTTCCATAGAAAAATTTACTGCAGGTAATACATTTTTTCAACATATTGTAGAGGATTTAAAGAGAAAAAAAATTGAATTTTTGAAAAATATACAATCGCGTTCCCTTTTAAAATAATTTGCTTTCCGATATTTCCGTAACTAAAAATCCATCACGAGTGGTAGGAAATTTCTTGCTCCAATTGCATAAATATTTGGAAATCTTTTAATTTAACTTAAGCTTTGTTTTATAATAAATATAATTTTATTCTAATTTTCTAGGAAACCTTTGCATTCCTTATCATAGTGATGTGCATACTATTTATGTGGTCATGGCTGTGTGTGTATACAGCACTAGTTATTTATTGCCACATCTTTAAAGTGATCTGCAGAGAAGTTCTAAAAGAAAACACTTTTGCCTATTGAAGGTGAAATGAATAATTTTTTGCAACATAATTTCATTCCCAAAAACGAGAATTTATGGCATTTTGCTCCGACGATAGAGCAAAATCCTCATAATAAAGCATTCGTAATTGTCATGTGCAATTTGTTTCGAAACGTTTAGTAGAGCGTGTTTGTATATTAAAGCGCTCTTTTCTACGCGACTTTTCACGTTCCTGATATTATTTGCGGTGGAAAACAATTCATTGGAGACTTGAGATCTTCTCCGACACGTATCTTTTCAACAAGCGGGTTCTATTTCTTCCTTTTCAAGGATTTCGCTGTATTGTTTTTCAGATTAACTGACGAAGCAAGGAAAATGTGTTTATTGGAAACGTGTAATAGTGAGTCCTTTCACAGATGATTTTTTTGTCCGCCTTGCCATTGCTCTTGCCTGCTACAGGTTCACTGTTTTGGGGTATTTTTCAAGTTTTTAGCTCTTCAATCATCAATTTTTCATTCTTCAGGAGGAAAAGTGGAGGTTACTTGTCTTGAAATGAGGATTTATTGTTAATGATGGGCAATCTAAAAATACTTTCAAAGTTATAATAATTCAAATTGTTAATGAAATCTTCGGTTCAAAGTTATTTTAAATGCTTCGTGTATTCGTCTAATAGGGAACGCAAACAATACATTGGTCTCTTAACTCAATATTTGCAATATTCCAAATCCCAACACGATGCAATGTATTTGATATGCACTTTTAAATGACACAAATAAAAATAATGATTGAGATTGATGCGCCTCGTCGCATTGTATGGTATAAAAGAAATACAAGTTGCAAGTAAACAAAATGAATAATTGAAAAAGCATCGCAGATCTGATGCAGTTAATAATGATATAATCGAAACCAAAATAATTTCATGGTAAAATTTGATTTTCCCTAAATTGTTATCCATCACATTCATGTTTACAATTATATTTTGCTATCTTTAAAATTTTTAAAATTTTAAAGAAAATTATTCCTATCGTTCTTGACATTTATCTCTGAAATTATTCGAGGAGTATCGTGCCGAGTATCTCAACTTAGCTACGTGTGCGTTTTGTATGCATTTTCGGTTGTTGTTGGTTGGTTGTTTGTTTGTTTGTTGTAAGTCACGTAACGTGGTCATTAAAACTGCTGACGGCATCATTATTGTCATCATTATCATCATTATAATTTGATTTCTTTCAGTTTTCTGCAACCGATTTGGTTACGCTGCATAATGAAGAACAACGAACGCACCAACTCAAGTCGAGTTAATAGATGGACATCGGACAAGCACATAACAATCAACTGAAATGCCATAGTCATATTGCATTATTATGCGTGTGTGTATTCTGTGGTGAGACATAATCATATGTACATACTTGCAATTATATTCGCTGATACAAAAAGATACGAAAGTCGTTTGATAAATTCAGTTAACAACAATTAAGAAAGGTATATTCGGCGGGGCCGAATCTCGCATACCCATCGCTATGCTTTTCGCTCTCCACGTTCTTTTATTTGACACCCATATCGTTGATATTATTAAGATAGAAGTAATCGCGGTGTCTTCCATATTCATTTTAGAATCAACCCATTTTTAGGCACATAATATATCTTCATTTGAAGAATGTGCAAAATAGTTTTAAGCATACTGTCTTGTTTGCGTTATGATAAAAACGCATATAACCTCAAAAAAGTGAAAAAAATAAAATTGAAGCAATTGTAACTTTATGCGGGCATGGCCGATTTCCCCCTTTTTGCATATAAAGAGAAAACTATTTGGCAAAGTAAATGTGGAAAATTTCAGCCTTCTAACTTTTATAATATTTGAGAAGCGAGCAAAAACCCACAAATTTTTGTTGAAAAGAACGGAGTTGCTTTCAGTTTATGCTCCACTGCGGGCGTCTACTCTGACCAATTTGGCCCACTCGCAATACCAACCTACGTTTTGAACCTAGAAATATGAAGTTGATATCTTCTTTTTGGGGCCCAGGAGGTGCTAACAAATAAGACCACACAGACTCAGAATTTTACGCTGAGCAAAAATATATATACTTTCTAGAGTCTTTGGAACTTCCGTTTGGGTACTACATACACTATGAAAAAGAAAACAAATGAGTATACTTCCATCTTACAGCGGTGGGTATAAAAATAAGAATTCTTTACAAAACTAACAAACAAAAGTTGCGCTGTTTGCTTTCTCAATATAAAAAGTCGGCAATATTTTTGGAAATATCTGTCACTACAATACAAATATTTTCTTCGAAATCGATACGTATATCAACAACTACGAAGGCATTTATATGTACCATAGAACCTCGCAACTTTTAGATGCCGTGTATAAGACTATATAGAGCATTATTTAAAATCTTAAATAAAGAAATTTGCTTAATCAATAATTGTATTCGGCAGTTTCGTGAAATTCAAGAAGAAGATAGAGTGAAATGAAATCTGATAATCGTTGAAATAAGGTAGCGTTATTTTTTCGTTTTAGACGATAGTACGCAAATCATGTGGGCTCAGGCTCTTTGGCAGCCTAAGCTTAATTAAAAAGTAAAAAAATTTTGTTGTCCACGTCAATCGAAGGTTCGTTAATGAAAAAAACTCACCTAAAACTTTACTTAAAGTTCGCTAGGCTGGAACTGTGACACACTGTTTTTTGTAGGAGCACTCTCATCAAAGACGCCACGAGGCATAAATATTCTTGATCAGTGTTTAAGATTCGTTCATCAACTTGCAGCCTTTATTAGTGTTTCGTCCCTCGTTAAGCGTGTACATCACACGACGCACGATCGAACGGTTTATTGGAACCATCAATTGTCTAAGCCCATTAAGTGCGATTAATGTTCATGCACAGAAGTGTCTTAAATACATTGGCCTTATTAAAATTTATCCAGGACACAACCCTTATAACATATGAAATCTACTTTATATATGCGATTGTCTGAAAAATTAATAAAGCTGCGTTATTGACTAACGTTAGAGAAAATTTATTTCTGTTTGACTCCTCAAAATTTTACTGTGAGTTTATGCCGAAGACGAACTTGTTTTCTAATCGCATTTGTTCCTCGATTTCGCTCTCTTTTTTTTAGTACGCCGACGGACTTACGCAATCAGGAATTAGGATACGTAGTTTTTTTTTACTTTCATAATGAAGTAAAAAAACGAAAAATCCACCAGAGATCCGATACATGTATATAACTATATCTATATATGAACACAGTAAACAATACTATCAATTGAATGGTAGCTATTGTCTCATTCTTAGTTATTTGATTTTGTTTTAAATTATCCAACAGATCTCGTATAACTTTTCGACGAAAAAGTTACAAATGACGATAAGGCAAAGAACGTACACACATTCATACACTAAATTGCAAATTAGTTTATTTTACATCTCAAACGAAAGGCAAACGTGGCGAAAGCGAACGAGAAGGAAAAAAGAAAAGGGTTCGTAATGCAATATTATTGCTTTAAAGCTGTCTAGTGATCTGTGAGCTGTACATTTTGGAGTGATGTGATGCGATGGTTGGTCTGAATATCATCAAACCAACACTGTCGCACTTGTCATCACTTTATGACGTACAAGAATTCTGCACACATACACGCTCGCACAAATATACACATGCATGCATACATACATATATACATACATGCATGCATACATACATATATACATACATGCATGCATACATACATATATACATACATGCATGCATACATACATACATGCGTGCGTACGTGCGTACACACATACATAAATATATTCTATATATTCCAATGGGGTTGGACTAATATGTACGTACGTTGCATAAACATACACATGACCAAAAAGCAACAAAGCAGTCACATTTCTACTTGTAGCAATTATCGTTAATAATGTTCATTATTGTTGCGTGTGTGTATGTTCTTGCGGCTGTTAGAATCATTTTGTATATGACTCTTCTTATTATTTGAACATACATATGAATGGGAAATATCGTGTAAACTCAAAGAGTTGATGATGATGACATACACAATGAACTCGCAACAGACATTTGTCACTAAAAGGCAAATATTATAATTATCTTATACATGCTCAGATGCAAACACACATACACAAACACAGACACAGACACACACACATACACATACGTAAATACATGTAGCAAAGCAAAACGAAATAGATATGTAGACGTTTTTGATTATAAGGTTGCTTCCCGCCAAAAAAGAAAAAGCGAAATGAGAGAAAAGAAGAAGAGAATCAGAACATATGAATTCAATTTTATTTAATGAATTCAAATCCGCCGTTTAATGGATTTCAAATCCGTCATTTGATGAACTTAATAAATCTAAAGATCCCATAATACTCATACTTCTAAAGTAACTTTCAAAAGTCAATAAAATGTGCAACATGGCCGCGACCATGAAGAATACAAACTAGTAAGCGTTATGTTGACCTTCTATACCGTACTCTCGCAACAATATCTTAAGGTGGTCTTTCTTTTTTTTCTTTTTTTTTTATCCCAATATGTATCGTTGGGGAGAATGTCAAATTGTTAGTTTATTAGTTACAAAAACATTTCAAAAGATTCGATTGCTCAGAATTTCTTTGTCGCCGTAGCTATGTATGTATTAAAATTTTTGTCATTTTTATTGGTTTCAAAATAAAAGAGTTGAGCCAAAGTTTTGAGCAAAAATAAAAAGTAATGGAAGCAAACGCAGATGGCTAAAAATGCAAAAATAAAATATACCCATGAGTGTTAAGTATTGTGATGAATTAGGTGATGTGGCTAACATATCTCCCCACCTTACGGTGGTGGCTACAAGTTGCATAGAAATCAAATGCAAATGCTATGAGGTAAGAATCAATGAATGCGGTAAACAGACATCTTAAGTGGATCGAATTGCTATCAAAGAGAAAGAGCTGAAAGAGTAATAAAAAGCAAAGCTGTCTGAACAACACGCAGATGCGTTTGAATAATTGAAGGTCTTCACCGGCATGTAATAATTATGATAGATGAAAAACGTAAATTGAACGTCTTTGTTTTTGTTAACTTTTTATTGTAATTCTGCCCATCGGATTTTGAGGACATATCATCAGTTTTAATAGCGCACTTATGAGTTGCGGATATGTATATAGAATATAAAATTTCTTTCTTTATTTGAAATTATGATCGGATTACTTAGCGTTTCATTTTGCTCTTTGTTTATGTCTGCGTTTTTTTGACGGTAAATTAAATTTGAAGAGGGTCTTGCAAGCAAAAAAAAAAAAGTACAAGTTAGCTGAATGAAATGCTTCCGATTAACAGTTGGGAGAGATTGGGAGAGAGTTAGGAATCCAAGATCCGCCACATAACGAATACAATTTTCTTACTTATTTTACACCTTTTCTTATTTGCACACTTTACATATTAAACAAGAACAGGTTAATAATGTTTTTGTTTACCTCTTGTCTTTGTTGTGGGTTATTACCCTTTTATCTATAAGCAAAAGAAAAGAGGATTTTTGAGATGCGGGAAAAGGATTGTTTTTTTCTCTTTTATGATATCAAAATGTGATATTAATGACCTCTATGTGGGAATGCTTGTTTGATTATATGTATAGTACTCTTTGTTTAAATGCATGGTTTACTTTTGCAATTACTTTCGCTTAGTCGGCCAAAGGAATATTTAACGTAAATTACTGTACATTGAAGATTTTTCGATTAAAAATTCATTATTTTATACAAACATTTCCAGTTCCCATCTGGCGGTGAATTAGCGGTTTTTCTTTGTCAACTTTTCTTAAAGAATTTCCATTTAAATTTCTTGCTTCGCAAACGCGCCCATTCAGAAAATTATAAATTTATAACTCTCCTTACTTCAGTTCAGTTAATTTCGTTCACTTTGGTTTGGTAAAATAATAATTAAACCTGCTTTAGAAATCCTTTTGTTTTTTATTTTTTTCATAAAGTTCGACTTCCGCTTATGTGTATCATAATGATGAAGTTGAAACGTTGCATTTGAAACGTTTCTCTACTGTATAAGCGTATTGCACAAATAAGTTAATGTTAAATTGCAATTTGAGACTTTGAAGTAAGCCAAGATAGACATATCTACAAGTATGTACGCAAGATCTGTGCATTTTTTGTTGTTTATGTTTGAGATCATCAGTCAGATTATGGGCATCTTTAATAAATGTCCAAATGAAATTTCAAAATGAAATTTTTCTATAAGTTGTAGACTTTTTTATTAAGGAAAATGTTTGGAAAGTAACCCAACAGAGGACTTAATTGTATTTTTTCAAAGCCAACACACTTCACACTTAGGCCATATGATCATTATATATTTTGACAATTGATATAGCAAAGCTTGCTTGTGAAAAAGTTCGACAAGCATTTTCAGTATATTTTATTTCCTTACTATCGAAAAGACAAAACTGGTCTTCAAGCAGGAGTAATTATTATAAGAAGATGGATATTTCAAGACGCCAATGCCAACATTAGTCTGCACAATGTTTCGACGATGCACCACGTTCTATGGAAAATCATTAATTCATTCACGCTGGCGTATAACAACTCGTGAGATCGTTGGGAGATTAAATTTATCGAATTCGATCGTTCATGATCATTTAAAACGTGGTTTACTTCTCAAGTGTCAGGATAGTGATCCATTATCAGTGGGGACGAAAAATGGATTGTCTACAGCAATGTTGAACCCAATAGATCATGGAGTATATAACAGGAACTAGTCCAAAATACTTTGACACTTGATATTGATCAAAAAAAAGGTGGAGTTTGGTGGGATTTCGATAGAATTCTTTTTTTATAGCTTCTTGATTCACTTAAACAGAAAAGACCAGAATTGATAAATATTTAATTTTTTCATATTTAAATTTTCTTTCGCATTCTCTTTCCTCAAAGATAATTTAATGTAGGGCGTCTGCTCTTGCTGCAGCTTTTGAGATAGAATCGCATGGTTTACGCTTTACGAAAAATTGTAAAAATATGTACAATTTTCTCATAATTGACGAAATGAGCTAATAAAGAAAATAATTCTTTTACTTGGAAAATTTAACGTGATTTTGACTTTTTAATACCACAAATAACCAAAGCATTCAGTGAGCTAACGAGCTTAAGTATTTATTCAAGAATTTACTGGTACTGTAAATTGCCTAATCCTTAACAAAGTCGTTTCGTTACGAACCACGAAGTATAATTCCTATTATTTTATAAGTCAAAAATTTTGTTGCGCTTTATACTCCTATTAATAGTAAACAATTACTTATCAAATCTTAATTTAAGGCTGTGTCTTATGACTTTCAGGCTGTGTCTTATGATAGTCAGCAAATTTTGATTAATTTCTTCAATTTATTCCAATATATTTTATTATATTACTAAATTTATTCGAACATTAAAATATTATTCTTAAAAAAAAATGACTTAAAAATATTGTTACATAAAGTGGGATACTTTTCAAAATTAAAGCATTTCTTTCAACACCTATGTATTGTGTGTTATGTATTCGCTGCTTAAGTCCTGTTTGCAAAATGGATTATTTTATATTAAAGATGAAATTGTTCTAAGTCCAACACTCTACAAAATGTTCACATCAAATTTTTCAGTCGCTAACATTATTTTAACGGCGACACATGCAGATGACACTGCAATCTAACATCTGGCGATGCCATGATTGCCTCGTATGAACTATAAATTCATCTCAACAAAATATCGCTTTGGCTTAACAAATGAAACATTAAAATAAATGCTAGAAAACCTTCGCATATTACGTTTACGTAATATAATACGTAGTATGATAGTAAGGGATCTAGTCTTTCACTATTTTCGAATGGCAATAAGGTCCTCGTCAACAACTGTGTAAAAGATCTTGGCTTACATATTGAATAGAGATTAAAAACCAAAATATTCCATTAACTAATTCATCCAGAATGTCAACTTAATGTATAAAATAATTGCGTTTTCCAATTGAAGAGCGCCCTGCACGTTACTTGGACCTTTGGTATACAATTGTGACGAACAGCCAGTATCTTTAATACTGGAGTACATCAAAAATGCGACCCCTCGTCCTATTGTTGATCCCCCACTTTGCTTTAGCAACACAACTATTCCCAACGACCTGAACTTGCCACCCACCAAAAACCGATTTCAACGCTTTTCTTTTGATACTTTCTCAGACAGAGTAACCACGTAAATTCCTTGGCAATATCTATTCTAAACGAATCGAATGAAATAAGAAAATTGAAAATGAATCATCTACTGAATTCTGGACCTTTCTATGGCATTTAGTTATTATCTTCGTCAAAAGATTGTAAACTAAATAAAAAAAAAAAATTAATTTTTATAAATAAATCCATGCAAAATTCTTAAATAATTTTACATTTATCCCGGGATTTTTAATTTAGTTGCCGTTCGTAAATTTCGCAAGTACAGATCAGAGATATATTGAAGGGTCTGCGTAATGAATGAATGAAACTTTGGAGGCCAATTTTCAAAGAAAGTTTCTCTTAATCTTGGAATTTGACTGCAACAATCGTCTCTTAGTCATCCAATTTTTTGATCCATGTAGTTCATTTTGTATGCTTAGAAACAAAGATAAATGATTAGACCCTAAAAACGAACGATCTATTAATTCGGCACTAATATTCAAAAGTTTGTGATGGAGAAAGAGTTGCACTTTCCCACGTTGTTTTTCGTAATCATCACGATATAATATATATTGTATTTGATAGGAATATGCATCCTAAACTTCAAAACTAGTTTCGCTCGACATCCAGCTTGACGAAGTAGAGAAGGAAATATTTCACTTTTCGCATGATTATATAATGTATCCTATATCAAATGTGCAGCTCCAAATAAACATGAAGTATGGACGGATACAATAATGTATAATGAATGCATTAGGCGAGGGGAAAGTGGGGGGAGGGGGCCCTTTAAAGATAACAAAAAAATATTGTTATAACATCACACTTTTCTACGACGCGTTTAAACCATTATGTTCGTTTTTACCGAAAGATGCCTTGCCAACTGCCTAGAATTAAGATTGCGCAAAAGTTTTATTAGATTTAGCTCCTTTGGGTTCAGACTTCATTTAACGTCTACACAAGTCCAAAGTTCCCAAAGTTAAATGATGCTTTTAACTAACGTTTAATATTGATGTAGGGGGAATTCGTACTGGTTGCTAAAGATTCCAGTAACAAAATGTATACTTTCCTCGTCATTGACGATAAAATCGGGCAGATTTATTGGACAAACTCTACAGAACTACCAGCGGCTTTTTTTCCTAGTTACATAGACTGACAGTTTTTTCATGAAAAGTCGTTGTATGAATAATTGCATTAAGCGACGTGATGTATGGCAGTTAATGGCGGGCCATAGGACACTATACTAGTTTTACTTGTTTTTTCCTTTTTTTTTTAATGACTTAACTAAGTAATTGGGTTCATTTCACTGTTATTGATTATCTATAAATCTAGTTGTCCGTGCGGCAGAACTCTCGTCTTGCCTTACGATATGTGCTATAAATGCGGTGAATAAAAGGAAAAAACAAACGTTTCTACTCATCAGTGGAATAGATGGCGTTGTCAGCCAACTGATATTTCATTCGAATTTACCTGTCTTCTCTCTTTGAGCGACATCTAATCTCCTTTTATTAAGTACCTGGCTTACGGCGAAATACTTAAATGCCACTTAAATTTTAGCTTAAAGAGAAAAGTAAATAAATATAATAATAGAAGATTGAACTGGAAATATTGTGCTAAAATGAGCAATGATCTTTTTTATTCAATTTTTTTGTATCGTTGCCTTCAAAACTCATTCGCCAACAAACAAATTCATTAAATCAACAATATAAAATGATTTCATATGTGCAGGTTGGCAAACGCGCCCACTTCGATGTAATTGCCGTGAAAAATCGTAAAACCGCCTGTCCCTTCTAGCTATAGTCTTTTCTGTTCCCGTGATCGACAAAAGGGGCATTCTCGGAAGACTGGGCGCAAAAAAAACAAATGGTCAAACAAAGAAACGAAGCCAACAAAAGCTTTCTAGAATTTAATTATTTTGTTTAGTGTAGACAAAATTTTCAAAGCAAAGAAATTCAAAAAAAATAGTGCCTATAAGATAAGACATTGCTCGTGTTCTAAAATAGTAATAAGTGATATATTGTAAGCAGATATTTGCAGTTGTTAAAAGATATGGTGCAGAGCTGAGATCTTAATCAGCAAGTAAAAGATTACAGTTGGTCCGACCGAGGCCGTTCATTACTTACTCTTCGTCTGATCCAATATTTCGCTTGTCTTCGTCATTAAGAACCCAAACGTGATCCTACTTATTCTAAATTTGATAAACTTAACTTTTTCTTTGGCAACAACTTGATTATCTTCATCTATTGTTGTCGTAAAGAACTCAAAATTAGATTATCATTCTATCAAAACGTAGCCTTTTCGCGGCCAAAAATGCGCCTATACCGTCCATTATGCTTAAGAAGTGTAAATGCAACAAAATTTTAAGTGCAGCTTTTTTGCACTACCAATATACGATACGGTTTTTCTTATAAAAAATTTCCAGTTCAATTAAATCCATTTTGCGCGATGTTCGTATTTATTCCTCTTCTCCAATTGGATATTAAAAGATTTAAAGAAACTCTCAGAAATGCATGTTTCTTCTTCCGTTTTGATCAATCAAGCGATTTGATTAAAACTTGGTGCACATAAAATTCGTTTTATTTTTTTACGTACCACTTGCGAGTATACCAAGTAAATTTATTTTCTGTGTGTTGATTATTTTGCACATGAAAATTCATTCACCATATCAAGAACTGATAGATGAACAATATTTCACTGTAACAATGGATATGATAGGGGTGCAATACGATATACATATATACTGAAAAAACAAAGTAAGAAAGTATTATTCGCCTGGAAGCGAACTTTGAATACTCGTCGCTTTCTCAATTAATAGCTAAGTCAGTTGACCCGACAATTGACGATACTCCTTTACTTACATTTTTAGATTACTATTATATGTATTCTGCATGTACTTCAGATCGTTGAGATCGAAAAAATCATTATTTGTTATAGATTACGATATTATCGAATTTCTTTAGAGAATGTTGTGTTTTTTTACTTCACATTGCATTCGTCAAGTCTTCAAATTTCATCTACGCGCGATATTCAACATGATATAAGATTTTGAAGACTTTCGGAATTTCATGTTACAAGAGAGAAGACAAAGCACTGTTACCCATCTACCCTTCTATGGCGGATAGAAAATTTCCAATATTATACGATGATGGTTTGGGTGATAATACTGATGATGATGACGACGATGGTTATGAAGATGACGAATATAGCGCAAAAGGACCAGATATCTATAGTGCTGTATAGTCAATGTACAGAAATATAGTGAATAAATAAAACAGTAAAATTCTAATGAAATTGGAAACTTAATAGTAAAGCAGGTGGTCTGTGAATTACAGCAAAAATTCGTCGATATTTTCTCCCTCAGTAAATATATATACGTATAGATAGATACATATGCGTATGTGCATATGTGCTCAATTTTTGAAGTTTATAGTAAATGCAAAGCAATAAAGAAAAAGAAGCAGAAGCAAAAAAAATAAAAAAAAATAAATAAAAAAAATAAGGGAAAGAAAACAACACCAGGCTAAAACATCAATGAGTGACTTTTTCCTTGTAATTTCTTTGCAGGCAGTATGCAGTTGATTGAAAAAAATGGGGAGAGAGTAAATCATCTAATGTAGATGCACAATGGAAGACTGTTACTATTATTGTAATAATCGAAGAAGTTAGTTACTTTTCAGTTTGTCAGGTGTACATACATTATAAAAAAGTTCAATTTCATATGTCAGTGGATGTGTGACTAGTCATTCAACCAGTCAGTCAGTCAGTCAGTTTTTCATGTCAATATAAATCTCAACTAGACCCCGCACGCGTTTTCTCATGACTGAAATTTTGCTTGTGTTAAGTTACGTATATAACACGACTGTAAAAACAAAAACAACAACCAATAACACAAAAAAAGGAAAAAAAAGGAAAATAAAAATTGCAAATTATAAACGTATGTTAAATTTGAGTGACAGTTAAACAAATTAAAAGCAAGTAAGGCAGCTATGTTCGGCTCGAGGCGAACGTTAGTTATACATCACTTAAGGTAAAGATATAAAAATTGTTCAGGTGTTTTATAACTTTAATGCTAGCTGTAGACTGTTGGGGATGGTTTTTTATGCATTTCTTCACATGCCTCTCAAAGTAAATCAGTTTTAATGTGCAAACTTTCAAATTCGATTCGTTTTTGGGGGTCTCCTTTTCTCTCTCTCTCTCTCTCTCTCTCTCTCTCTCTCCCTCTCTCTCTCTCTGTCTCCTTTTCTTTCTCTTTCGCGTTCTCTCTCCCTATCGGTACTTCTCCTTCTCTTAAGGGCGTTTTGTTAAGCAAATGCATACATTTTTTGAGAATAGAGTGGTAGGTCAATCATATCCATAGGCGAGATCAATTCTTGCCGTTTTTTAAACCCATTTATTTCGAAGCGTTTCAAAATTAGATAGATAAAGGCAGATATCAAGAAATGCTTGTAATTACATTATTTTTAAATTTCTATACTAAGTAAAATCTTATAATTTTCAGAGATTTTCTGCAGGATTAATTTTGTTATGAATGTTATGAATGGAATGATAACGTTAGTACATATTACCATTTCTTCTTGGGTATACAACAAGGGCTAAAAATTGGAGGCAAGAAAAAGAAGAAGAATTGTTTTGCAACTTTCCAGGATACTTCCGTAGACACCCAGACAGACAGCAATTGCCAGCACTCACTTTTATAACTGCTGGATAGACTGCAAAATACGCTTGCATTACAAGAAGCTTAAAGAAGACGACTTACAAATATCACTTAGCGATAAATAATTAAATAAAATATTTCTTTGTTGTGAACATTTCATTAAATTCGCGCGAGGAGAATTCTTTATAAAGTCAATTACCATCAAAGTCAGTATTAACTTGTATCTCTCTTTCTCTATATATATGCATATATTTACGTAAATCTAGATATCGGATTGGAGATGTAATATGCACAGAGAGCTTAAGAATTGTGTCCATATAAGAGGTGAACATTGTTTAAATTGCTAACAAAGAGTAAAATGTATTCTATTCCAAATCATTAATTTAATGCATTGAAAGTAACGATGATCAATAACACGAGTGGAAAGCCTTTAATTTTTTATATTCAACGTTTTATAAAAATTTACAAATTTGTTTTATTTTTTGTTCCAATATTCTGAGAAATAAATTTCGAAAAATATGAATTACGAGTTTTCTTCTTTCGAAGAATAATATACATTTTGAGTGAACGCCTCTTTCTAGGTTTCCTTTACAGCCTGGTAATGCCTGTAATTAAACAATAAGGATTAGGAAGTTTCATTTTTCTCGGCAAACATGGAAATCCAATGAGAAGGAAAGGGCTTGTGGCTTCGATCGCAGTCTATAGAAGACAAAAATAATAAAATTACGTTCTGTTAGACAAGCAAGCCGGGCAAATTTAGGAAGTTAAATTTCCATTCTTATTACTGTTAGAAAGGCCGTTACATTTTATCCAAAACTTCGGCCTTATATTCACCATCGAAGCATAGGATTTCCTTTATTGCGCAAAACGCTTTTAATGTCCAGAAGGAATCGTTAGGGACCCAATAAAATATAGCTGTTTGTGATAGGTATTAATTTCGTTTTCTATCTAGGTACGTTCGCCTGTGTCTACAACTATCCCTGTGTCTGTCTGAGTAATGGCTGCGGCAAGCATTCTCACTATAGCAAAAATTAAGATATCGGGTTGAATTTGACAAAATCGTTTGAACTTCTTCTACACAGAAAATGGACTAAAACGGTCAAAGGATACGTCTAAGATGGCACGTAAACTAAAAAGACCTTCGCCTTTTGTGTTTTTTGTTAATTTCTTCTAAATTGCAACAAATACACGTCCATTCGATAATATAAAACTTCAAGCTTTATTTTTTGTTGTTTTCTTCTTAATTGTTTTTAAAGAAAAAAGTGGGAGATATACAAAATCCGCTCACAACTGAATATAATATTCTTGAACGCTAATAACTAAATTCAGCACTATACTATGAATCGGGGCATCTTGGTAAAGCTAAATGTGGCAACTTTTCCGTTATTTCAATTTGTGCGCCAAAACAAGCTTCATAAGCACTTATATCTTAAACCGATTAAACCTACTAAGTGAATCACTGAATTAAAGCTGTCATCAATAGCTTCATTCTTTGATACAAGCAAGTACAAGTACGTCATGGTGTACTCAAACGAGTTTTTATTTGTTAAAACCACGTGTAATTATTTCTTTACCGTAATAACTAAAATGATCGTTGGCCTCGTCGCTTTGAATTCGACGCAATCAGTCGCTAGTTTTAACGAAAAATTTGCACACGCCTTTGTTCGAGCCCATCCAATTCCACTATTAAATGGTGAACTTTATTAAGTTGAAGAAAATGAAAATAAGTTCTCTTGGTCTACTGCTAAAATCTTTTAGATATACAGTGAACGTATAAAAAAGTTTTGAGGGATTTTATGCAAAATTCAAATAGTGTTCGCCGAATAAATTCAATTCAAAATATTGGCGATAATTAGTCAGAAAAACATTCCGTATCGAAACAACAATTAGATTTTGTGTTGGCATAGTAAAAATGAAATTGGTTAAACAAGCCTGGAGTGATCGCTTGGAGAAAAAGTAATTTTATGTAGGAAAACATGTTTGGCGAGTATTCCACTTTAATGCTTCCAAGGCGTCTCCTAGATGGGTGATGAAGCATTATTTTACTACAAAATCATTTTATCCGCTTGAAAGACGCTATTGGCATTTTGATCACCCTCCCTACACGAAGTGCAGGCTTGGTGACGATGCTGGCGCTTGTCTATCCAGATGCTTTTGCAAAACTAGTTATCGTTGACTTTACACAACACTTTTCTTTGAATTAACCTGAAAAATTCTTCTTCCTATAAAAGCATCTTTCATGTTTTAAACATGCACGAGATCACATATACTGTCTTTCCTTAAAATAGCGCATTGACAAGAGATTGACGGAAGATAAATGAATTCTTGAAAATTCTTTAAAATAATCAAAAAATTGTAAAAATAACTAGTCGTAGAAGTCGACTTAAGCTACGTAAGCGCCATATTTCATTCTCTATCGTTTTTATTATGCTGATATAATGGTGCAAAATAAGCAAGAAAACTTTATGTAAAATTTAGTTGACAGCTAAATGTCAATGCTTGACTTTCACACGACAGTTGTTTGTGAATAAATTCTAACCGACAGGCGAATAAATAGGAAAACGAAAAATTTTTCTAAAAAACAAAAACTACAAAAATAATACTCATGTATTTAGATATATATATATATATATATATATATATATATATATATATATATATATATATATATATATATATATATATATATATATATATATTTTCATATTGTTACGCGCGTACTCTTAACAATTTCAGACATATTAATCTTAATATATTTATTAAACATCACGCTGTCAATGTCCTTCACCCACCCACTCTTAAATATTATACATAGCAATTTGTGCCTTTGCCGTTGGCTGGTGACACTGTGACTGACAGTGTGAGTTTTTTTTTGTCTAATATATTTTTAATACGAAGCGCAAATACTTGCATGTCGTCGGTTAGCAAAAGCTGCTGCAAACATTGAAAATATCTCTTAAAGGTGGATGCGCAAATCTCCCTGATTTGTTTCTATCCCGTTACAATGTAAGGGCTATTGTTGTATGACAACCTACCACTCCCCCTCTCCTTTTATGTAGTGAGCTTAATATTCGGTTATTTTATAATACGGAATATGTCGTGGCTTCATTTATATTCTGAACATTTGTTATTCAATTTATGCATATTTTTTTAAGCACCCTTTACTTATGTACATATCATTCTATGTTCAACATACCAAATACATTTTTTATTTCTTATTTTTTCCTTTTATTTATGTATTTGTCTACTTGTTTTTTTGTGTCAGAGATTTCCTAAGTTTTTGTACGCTCGTATACATAGTTGCTTTCATTCTTTCTAGTCCCCTTCTTCTTAAATCATATCTTAATGGTTATTTGATTTTTGGTCTAAAAAAATTCTATGTATATTGCCCTTAAAGAAATTGAGAAAGAAAAAAATAAATAGAAAAAGTAAACCATTTGCCGTCCTTTTAGTTGAAAATGCTTTGATGTGTTCGATTTCCAAAGGGCAACGTCGTAAATGAGCGTAAATGTTTGAAATTATTTCGTGATTAGTACAAAGAACTTTAGCTTAAGGGTGCTGCTGTTCGCCTTCTCATCTGTTTGCACGTTAATACAGTACACATAACGACATTCAGGGTATTTGTCTGCATACGTTGTAATATCAATGAGGAGCTTACATATCCGAACGCAGACAGTTATATCCATTCGCAGAGATATTAACGACTTATATTATTAATGTTAGTAATTAAGTTTATAATTCCATTAAATTTTACTTATTCGCAGAATATTTTATGCGATTAGGTTGCTTTCGCCTCCCCATCTACATAGGAAGATAATATAAAGAGAAATTTGTAAAAGCTCAAATCTTCTTCCCTCAAAATTGCTATAAATAATATACTTACGCAATCCGGAATACAATAACCTGGCCTGGGTGTGCCCAATTCCATCAAAACATACTCATTCACATTCATGCAAGGAATTGTTGTTTTTTTTTTGTATATTTATTTATTTTTTTTGCGTTTCACTGTAGAACTGCAGTACATTAATATTTGTGCTCAACTAAGAATTGTCTATTCC
The DNA here is from genome assembly GCA_000688715.1 of Glossina pallidipes. Lineage (NCBI taxonomy): Eukaryota > Metazoa > Arthropoda > Insecta > Diptera > Glossinidae > Glossina > Glossina pallidipes. The sequence continues at coordinate 613,169 of KK499851.1, read as the reverse complement.
ATGGGAAACTCTTTTGAAAGAAAGGCCGATCAAGTGATTCGGGGGAGTTTCGCATGCGGATGACTGACTCATCTTGAAAGAACCATTGAGGGAGCTCCTACTTATTGTTGAGTTCATAAGCACAAAGGTCAAAGACTTACGACACATTACTATATCGTAAATTACTCAACGGTTTCGTAATATTCAATGTGTGGTGTTTGTACCGGTTAATTTAAAGCGCTTGGCTTTGAATGCGAATGATATAATAATCTTGACTTATCTGCTTGTGCTCGACGTATTATTTATTTTTAAACCCATCATCGAAGGGACACGGGTACGCTTGCAACGCCCAGATGGAAGCATCAGAGACCCTACAAAGTATATATATTATTGATCAGCATCAAATTCTAGATCGATTTAAGCATTCTGTTTTGCCTGTCTGTCCGTCTGACCCTCTGTGTAATGTCTTTTGTAAATATTCCCCTGGCCGCAAAAATGAAGTTATCGACTTCAAATGGGGAAAAAATTGGAAGTTCTTACTCGCAGGCTGGTATTGAAAATGATTAGATACACTTAGATAAGCCATGCGCACGGCATAAAACTTTTCAGAGGTTGAAAGAATACGTAAACTGTAAACGAACAGCACTAATAATCTGAATACAAGCAATGAAGCGATAACCTACTGGTCGCAGCTTGCACTTCCACCTTTTCCGGGTATGCGCTAAGATTAAGTAAAATTGCTGCTAGAAACAAATATTTCTTTCATAATTTACACCCATTCATATTGCCCTGATATATTTGTACTGTAAGGTTCCGAATAATTAAACAAAAGGTTCAGAAAATCCAAAGACATGGCGATGTTAACTTAATTGAGGTTTTTCCTGAGATATTGCGAGGAAAGACGTTCTATTTTTCAAACAAAGTGAGTTCAATGACTTTCTTTGAGATTTTGGCCTTGCGATGGAATCTTACGAAATATTTGAGTCTAGACTTCATGAGGATAATCTTTTGGCTGGAAGGACTACAGTAAGTAATAAATTCCAATGTACCCTTCATATTATGTGAATTACTTGTAACGTCTTCGTATGTGTTAGAAAATTATGGGCATTATTACACGTATTAGCACAAAATATTCGTGTTGCAATATTCCTATAGTATAAATAGTATGAAGTTTATTTAAACTTTTTGGTTTGTAACCTATTTGGTATTTGGTATAAAGTGTTCATTAAATTTTCACAATTCAAGCAAAGAGATTTTATCAAAGGAAAAAAATAAATAAATCACTAAAGCATATTTGCCTCAAAATAAATAACAGTTTTTGTACACAATTTGCTTTCACTTGTGATAAGCGGTATAATAAATGTCGTTCCGTTTGGAACACTGAAACTTATGCAAAAAAGTTGCTTGAGTTGTTTGAGTCAAGCCCTTCTGTTCGGTTCTCTTTGTTGCACCACATATATTGAAATTTTTCACTTACGAAGTGTGTATATTCGATTTTCTAATTTTTTTTTGATAATGTTGGTACGTACGTTCTCGACATATGTTCACATTGCCAGCTTATTTTGCATTTTAAGTTTGTTTTTGAGAGAAATAAAAATTAGACGTGTTTAGCTGTGCTTATCAAAAAAATGAATTATAAAATCTTTATTATATTTTGCGTGAAAAATGCAATTAATTGCTCCGACTTCATTTGGCGAGTCTAGTTTGAGCAAAGAAAAATATTTATAGTTTCGTACAATTTCTACTGATTTCCGTAGACCAAGTTAGAATACATATGGGGTTAATTGCTTAATAAAGCAACTCACAAAATATAAGAAATAGAAATAGCACATGTGTGAAGACAAAAAACTTTTTACAGCAGAACAATGAAACGTTTAGGATTAACCAAATTTTAAGCAACCCGCATAAGACCTTTTCTAATATAAAGATAATTGCAACTACGTCAAGACATCATGCCTATTATCGATGCCCCTGACTATTGAAAACTCTACGATTGTATAGGTGCTTGAGGTGACTACGTTGTCATTGAAGGCGTTCTTACTGTAAGGTAAGAAAGACTCGTGAAATGTGAAAATGAAGTTCTTTTTAAAAAAATAAAGGGAAATGCTATTCCTAATAATACGCGTACTTTGAATTTCAATGCGAATTCTTTTGTTGGGTTTATACAACTGTATAAAAAATTTTCATGAAATTGAATAAGTTTGCAATCAGTAAAGAAAATATGTACGTAAAGTTGTACCTGCCGTCATTTCAATTATTGCTTCTAATAAGAATTTTGTTTATTTAATACTCGTTTATATATATAAACCTTTACCTAATGGTAAAGGGCGACAAGATAAGAACTACTTGTTATATATGCTAACCCGTGAGGAAATTTCGCATTGAATGCCGTCTTTTCATATAGTTTTGTGAATTGAGAATCACCAAAAAAAAATAATAGTAAATAAATAAATAAAAGCTTCAACCTTAAATTTTGACGACAACAATGAAATGGTAAAAAGAAAATATTATCCAATACCGAAAAGAAAAAAAAAAGAAAGAGAAAACATGGAAACAAAAATATTTTTGCTGGATCCCATTTTACAATGAATAAATAAACGAAAATTGTTCATTATGCTGGAGGCCATTTGACTTGCATATCAATGAGCTCAGGAATTCTAATCTACTCAGTTATTTTGTTATTTTAGTTTTTTTCTACTTTTTCGTGTGTTCGTTGACTTGTTTACCAGCAAAAAGAAAAATTTGCCAAGTATATTTGCTCACATGTGCATGTTAAAAAGGCAGACAGACATACCGAGATATGTATGTATAGCAATATAAAATTGGTCGTGAAAATGTACACTTTGCTACACGAAGATAAAAATCAGAATTTTTTCCTTTTGTATATGTAAATTGAAACGTTTGCGCATAATATAAAAAAGGCAAAAAAAAGGAAAAGAAACATGGAATTTTATATTATTATCGCATTGTGTTGTGTTAATATATAAAACGTATATATGATTTAATGCATTATATGAGCCCTAACGCCTACCCCCGGTTTCAATATCAAAAGAACGAAAAATATTTATAATAATATGCGCATTTATCTGCCCCATCTAACCACTTGCACTGATCAAGCTCCAAAGACAATACGAATTAAATAACCGATCGGCAATGTACGCGTATACATACGGAATTAAACTTTGTGGCGACTCGTAATCATTTTGTAATTAACGTCATTAAATTGACATAAGAAATGAACTTGGACAATATAAAAACTAAAAAAAATGTTGTTTTTTCAAAGAAACCAGAGCTAAATGAATCGGTTTTAAACTTTTTTTTAAACTCCTATTACTTTAAATGGCATAGAGATTTTTAGACCCACAATAATAATATGCGCTTTTGGTGCGAATATTGTACAATTGCCAACAATGCCTTAAAGTGTGTCTTTAATAATTTTTGAGTATGTTAAGGAGCATTTTAGCCAACAAAAGAAGCCACGAACAAAACAAATCACAAGAAGAAATAATACCTTTTAAGAAGTAATACTGCCTAGTAAGCACAAACTTATGTCTCATTTTTGAACTTTATTTACCAAAAACGATACAATATTTCTAAAACTAATTTTCAACGCATGTTTCCAAATTTCTTGAAATATTATTCTTTAAAAAATTTTTAAAAAACGAAAACAAATATTTTTTCTTGCAAGATGTGCTCGGCTGTATTTTTTGATGCCGTAAATTGCAATTTAAAAACCAAATTCATAAAATATTGTTTAATATCTGACGAGAGACTTAGTCTTTTTTAAAAATATTGATCAAGAAAAAAAAGCGTCGATTTTACATTAAACTTTTTCTTCGAAAAAATTTGCTAAAAATAAATTATAAAATCAGTCAGAAAGAAAAAATAAATAAAGGAAAAAACTCTACATTCCTCGCTAAAGAACACAATTAGAAAGTTACAGTTGAAATTTGACGTCATCAACGGACAATTAACAGGACTACGCCCACCTGAAAATATATTCTTGACAACAATTTTTTTTAAAGTTCCAATTAGTTAAATTTTAAGAAGAAAAAATAAAGTAAAAATACTGATGTCGTCTAGGACTCACCATTAACTGCTTCACCTAGTATGGTTAATCACTCGTTTTGATGATAATACACGAAAAATTATATATTATTTTCATCTATAGGCATACTTTCCATGAAACCCTGATATGCGGTGGTATCCAAAACATAGACCTGCCCAATGGTCCAAATTCGTTAAAGTTGATTTCTATGTCAGTTTATTATTATGAACTATTTTTCACCATGAAATATTATTTCATAAAACTAAAAATAAAACTATAACGATGAGAGAGGGTCAAAAATTGCCCTAGTCGAACCAAATTTTTCATACAAATTTACAATGCCCTAATACTATTACAGAGCAAGCTTTGTCGGGAAATTTTGATAGTTGCAATTCTTTTTCATATAACGATTTTTCAAAATAGGGCGTTACATGGGGAGTGATGGGAAAAGAGGACCAATCTAAACCATTCTCAATAACGTTTGTCCTTGGGACAAATCACGTGAGTGTAGCAAAGTCCATCAAAATAGCTCAACAATTGCGATCTGTAGCTTAAACACAAATTTACATGGGCAGACATCAGGGAGACGGACAGATGAACAGCCAGAGTTAGATCGATCGTTGCAACAAAAGGTGGGTCTATTTCAAGTCTTTCTGTTTTGTGCACATATCCGCACAGACTCAATACACTCCGTACCACAAGTGGCGTAGGGTGTAAGAAATATATCTATTGGAGCTTACCATTATTTTTACGCCCTACACCGCTTGTGGTTCAAGCATTTATAGATAGACACAAATGTTCAAAATTACTTTTCAAATCGATCTAAGCTTATCTGTCCGCCTGTCCGTCTTGTATTCTTGTGGTCAACCTATCGGTCGCAATTTTTGAGCATCAGCATTTAGTAAAATTAGTTCACAACATTGCATTATTCTCCAGTTGATTCCATCATAAAAGACAACAAATTAGACAATCTATTCATTTAAGTGCTCTCTCTTCATAATAACCCTAATATATGATAGGATCTAATAAATACACGCATTGTGATTCAAATTCCCTATCGTTAATTTTTTACCGCATTGCTACTATACAACAATTTTCAGCATAAAATATTAAAAATTAAACTTTCTTCTGCAGGGCTTCACGAGATATTTTATATCTAATTTTATCCATATAATTTCTATGCCAAATTACTGCAATTGGCAAATTTTCGTCATAAAACATTAATAAGTGGACCTTTTTGTTGTATATGTATGTGGTGGAATGTAAAAATTAGAGCTACGTGGTCCACCTTCTCATTCGAATTAATTTCCATGTCGAGTTACTATTGAGGAGCTATTTTCGCAATGAACTATTGGAAATTAGTCCTTTTAACCATACAAAGGGTCAGTTAAGGGTTATATGAAAGAGCGTTCAAAAAATTATATCATCCGATCCAAGTTTTTCATATCAATTTAAAATACCGAAATACTATTACTTAGTGATTTTTGTAGCGAAATTCTGAAAATGGCACGGCCGGGGTCGAAAAATCGTTCCGATCCAAACCGTCTTCAATATGTTTTTCCTCAAATTATGTGAAAAAATGGGTAAGAATAGGTTCGAGAGAAGAAAAACAATGTCGTATCGAAGGGTATTCATTCATTTCTTTGGAAAATAAAAGCACAAAAAAGTTATGGAAAAAAACGTTACTTTTAAATTACAAGAATTACAATTGATAAGAAGATTATTGTGAGGAAAAAAAGGAGGTATCTCTTACGATCTGAATAGAAGGCCATATATATACGAAGGTATCAAAATGTATGCACAATGGCGGACATCGTCTCTGAAAAAAGCTCTCACCCTAACCAAAAGTGATTTGGAAAGTTATGGTTAGCATTTCGTCTGCAATATGTTTCGATTAAATTAGTAGAATTTTCAGAGCGAACATACGTATTAAAAAATTAGAGGTCAGTTGGAGAAGGTTAAATACTTCTAAGAAACGCACACTTCTACGAGTTTTTATTCATGCATCGAGTGATTTTATTACAAATGATGTGTAATTCGCTTTTCTATGAAGAGTAGAAACCAAACAAAGTAACCTATCTATTCATTAATGGAAAAGATTCATGAGAACTGCGTTTGGAAAATGTAGTTCTTTATATGTGTCGTTGCGAATGTTAAAGGAGAGGAAGTGAAACCAACTGGTCAGCTAGATAGTGATCCAGGTCATGCAAAAAAATGTTTTATTCTATTGTAAGGATGTAAACTTTTATATTCATTTGAAATGCCATAAAAATTATAGTCATAGACAAGTTAACGAAAGTTCTTATTGATGGGGGTTTCCTTACCTTCAACTTCTTTTATATACTATCCGCGTTACTGATAATAGATATAGGTATGATTAATACACCTTCTAAAAATCTATATTCACTTACTTTAGTGCTACGATAATCCAAACTTCTATTATATACGTCCTATTTCCCCATTTCTTATAAAATCGATATCCGTTTATGACCTATACGGCTTCTATTCTACAATTTGGCATTTTATACATACATACGTTCATGCTAAATTTATGAATCATCCTTATCTACGTGTAATCTTCATAACCAACTGGTTGTAACACATCGCCCATTACTATCAATAAACTAACACTCTTCAGGGTATTAACCCAATCGATTCTTAAATCAGAACTTAAATACTCACATAAAACTAAATGTGAGACGAACACGAGAGAAACAACGTTGGTTTTCACATTATATATATATTTTGGCCCAACTTCGCTTAATCTTTAAACTAAACTGTGCTCTCGATTTTTGGCACTATTATATAATAATTTTTGATCGGATTCTTATTCCAATATAGAGTTTTTTCAAAACGAATGGGATTTTTAATATATTTAGAAACAAAACACAAAAATTAAGAAAAAGCATCGGCCTAAGTGGCCGAATAGGGAAGAGTCTCGACAAGCAACTCAGCGATCGTGCGTTCAAATCTCAAGTGCGGTAGAGTTTTTAATAATAGAGTTTCTATATAAATACAACATTCTTGAAATGGTCAACATTTCTTCTCTTACAGGAACGAATCTGAGGAATTCATTTTGGAACGCTTATCGTGTACTGCAAATCAGCGACCATCGGCAAAACACCATCGGAAGTAGATTAAGGGTCACAACTCTTTGGAGGCCATTTGATAACGTAGTTTTAGGACTTATTACATCATCGAAGTTATCACGTAATAGATCGGTTGTGCTTAGTAGTACGCTACGTCCTCTTATTTAAACCAGCGCTTGATTCAATCACCACTATCAAATTCGGGTCATAAAAATATCGTTCAAATCGATTTATAAAATTTTCCATTTTCATATCCAAAAAAATAAGAACCTTACAGGCAATTAGTTCACAAACCATACCATTTTATGGAATATGAAGATATCTCGTGAATATTTTGTATATTGACTTCACACCAAAGCCGATATTATCGCTTAATCATTGAACAATAGAGATTAGAAGGAACCTTATATGGGGCCATTATTTTTTCAAGAAGTGCACGTGACAACGTATTAAATATTTCGATAAAAATTCTGCACAATTTTCAAACGTTGTTCACGATAAAACTGCAAATCTTATTGACAAGGACATAACGATTTTGTATTTGGAACATAGCCGTAATGTGAAGAGGAGACCAGAAACGCTTTACATATCAGTACGATGATTCTCTATGTAATATTTCGGAAACAATCGCTAACTTGCGAAGTATGCAGGCAACATGCAATTCCATGAATTCTTTAAATCGACTTTTTGTAAACCTTGAACTTCAAGAAAACTTGAAGAAAGGGTGAACATTGTTTCGACGACGGATTCACTAAAGAACTCGTTCCATCTCGAGCGTCCAACGTTTTTTAAATTAACTCACTTTGCTTCTTTTCGATTAGAGCTAGAGATTTTTATGTAAATGAATTTTTTCTGTTAATCTGTTTGAAAAGTAACTCTAACTTTGTAATGTGTACGGTAAATTGAAGCATGCAAAAGGCCCTTGTCTATAAAGCATCGTATTTGTAAAACTTAATTCGCGGTTATATAATCTGTATAAATAAATCCATGTGCAATAGTAATTCATTACATTTTTTAGGATAAAATAAAATAGATTATTGTTCGTATGACTTTGCGTCTTTCTCTCAATTTGACACGCAACATTTAACTTATATTCACTACCATTCTAAGGAAATATAATAAAAACATAGCCATGTACTTCTAGTTCTGTTATAGAAAAAACTACATTTTCTTCCCTATACATACATATTTCCCTTCGTTTTTATGCGTCTACATTTTTCACATACTTGACATATTTTGTAAAAGTAAAGTCGCATATAATGATATAAAACTGTTTCTGCATATTTAGTCGCATTTTCTATAAAGTCGTCTAGTAGTTGCTTATATGAGACATGTATATATATATATATATATATATATATATATATATATANATATATATATATATATATATATATATATATATATATATATACATATAAATATATATATATATAAATATATATAAACGAAAAAAGGAAAACCAAATAAAATATCCCGTCAGGAATTAAGTTCTTATGTGTATTTGCAATTTATTTCCGGCTTCTCATAAAGTCATAAAGTCGCTACTTGTGTTATAACATCAAAGAGTTTCTTTATTTTTATTTATTTTTTTTTTTGGTTTGATACGATGCGTTGCCTTATCGCCCTATCATACTTACATACAAGGATGTAGAAGGAACCGTTTTGTGCCTTCGCCGTCGTGATTGTCTGCTTTATTTGTTAAGCGTTCGCTAAATGTCACAACTCTGGCGTTCCGAGGATTGCGAGACTCATGCAAGTTTTAATTGAATTTGCATAAATATTTTATACGTCGTTCGAAAGTTATGAAAAAAAGGACAGAAAAATAAAGAAGAAGAAAATAAACAAAAATACTATTTAATGCAAAGAACGAACAAGAAAAGCATGTATAAAACTTGAAAAGTACTCGACGTAAATAAAGGAATGAATATGCATGGCACCCAAATAATGAATGCAACCCACATACTCACAATATGTGTATATACATAAAATAATATATAAAAAAAATAAATAAATAAAAATTGTAAATGGACTGTAAAGGATAGTTGATGAGTTTATATCATAGAATAGCAGCTAAAAACGTAACAGGAAAAGTTCTCCTGTCAAACGTCAAAGTAGTTGTTCTTAATGTTTGTAGTTTACCCGTTTCTTACATTTACCTATTCACGTAACATCTAATGAATCACACTATTCACAAAGCTACGATGATATAAATGTATATATATATATTATATTATATATATATATATATATTATACATGTGTTGCTATTAACGGAAAATGCGATAGGTATGCTAGTGCTTAGAAAGATGTTCATTGTCAGCACTTAAGAGAGCTGGCTTGAACATTTCCATCTCCCATATTAGGTGAAACGTTCTCCATCGTGTTATAATTGCTGTAGGTCTAAAGCTCAAGTTGCTACTAATCTATTGTATATCTGCCCCAAAGTACTCTTACTGGTTGCGTTATACCAGTCGTTTCTGCTGTACAATATCCGCCCCCTATTCGCGTACCATTTCTAAACAGCACTTGGCAATTAAAAAAAAAATTAGTGTAAAATTCGCAGAGATGAAAAACTTTTTTAACTTTTGATGGATAGCTTTACTATTGACTTAAGTTGGTCGCTTAACATACGCAATTTAAACGTTAAAGTCAGAAAGAGACACGAAGAAATGAGTAGAAAAAAGGAGACAGAATAATAAAATTTACATCCCGTCGTAATTATATATCTCGGCTTAATTGCTGTTGCTTGTGTAATTGTTTTATATGCATACACATATATAATGTTGATGTTATTCATCAATATCATGGAAATTAACCGCGCGCTAGTTGGAAGATGCACTGCAATAAACGATCGTAAAACTTACTCTTTACTTTTCAAATTTTGCAATCGTTTGCCGTCTTCGTCGAATGAATTGTAAAACAAATGGATTCTTTGCTGTGTTTATAAGTTAAATTCGTGTAATTAACTTAGTTAGCATCGCATAACGAATGGAAGTCATTTTGGAAAGTAAAGCTAAAAAACTACGATGGCCAATGAATTTTATATGAGAGGAAAGAAACATTGCAATTCGAGATATAACGTACACTGTTCCATTGCAAAAGGTATCGTACGAAAACGTTTCACCTTATTTGTCAATTAAGTATCAGGATTACTGCTATTCTTTTTTTTCATATTATTCGTATTAACTTTACGAACACTTGTGACATCTATAAAATAATTTGCATGCAATTGATTGAAAAAGTAATCGCAAAGCTTCCCTAAATATCCAGATACTAGGTATATGTTTACTTTTATTTCTCCCAACTCGTACGACACCTTGGTTATTTGAATGTCGTCAGTTCAATATGCATGTAACGCATACACAATATGAGAACGCTCGGTTAAATTGTTCGGCACTTCTGTTATGAAATATATATGTGAGGATTATATTGCCTTTAATATGTATGAAGTATAATACGGTTGTGAATTAGGAAAATTTCTCAAACTGTTACACAACTTCAACTAACTGATATGAGAATAGTTTTGTAAATTGTCTCTAGCATAATATAAGTTTAATGTACAGGAGAAACAAGAAATTCATGACGCTTTGTGCAAGAAATTATAAAAAAAATTTTTAAAACTAAACCAGGAGATTGCAAAACTTTCATTAACGTATAAGTATATAGTATAGTTTTTTGTATATTTGATATAATGTCAGAAGAGATTTACCTCTCTCCTTCGAAGTGTCTAATGGCCGAAAAGATTTAAAAGTAACCTACGGTAACTATAGAAAAACTAATTGGTCAGAAGTTTTCAAGTGAAAAAGAAGAAGCAAAATTGACCAATAACTATGGATTCGAGCAGGCCGCTTCGAAATCAAGGATTGTTCTGACTAAAATCCGTGTTATATCAACTATTCTTCGAATCAGTTTAATTGATTGGAAGGTCCACTTGATCCCATTCGTATTAAAACTAAGGAATTGATGGTTTAAAGTTTAAATATTCTTTCATTTCTATTAGAAACCAATTCTGATGTGTTATGTTATAATTAAACATTCAAAGATATAAATCTTAAGAACTAGCAGTAAATGCGTTTTCATTTCATACATGAAATATATTATGAACATTGTCACTGCGTTCAGCATGTAGGTATAACGCTTAAGTACTTCATAGTCAGATCAGTTGTTCAAATTTAAGTTTATTTCATTTTAATTATTTTCTTTCATAAGAGAAAAAAATTATAATACACATAAGCATTTTAATTTAATCATCTTTCAATTATAGTACGGCTGCTGATGATTGCTCAGATGATAATGATGCTGATGATGCTGCTGCCTATTCAACGATTCATTTATTTTTAATGATTTGCAAAGAGCGTTGTTAAATACGCATAAAATCAATTTGAAAACTGTCAATAATTTTTTTCTCCGTTTTTCATCTATTGCACTCATTCCCGTTGACATTAAATTGAACTACATTTGTCAATGTGGTTCAATGCGAGTCATGTTGAAATTATCAACAGATAAACTATATATATAGCTAGTAATTGAAAAACGTCTTGTTTTCCCACAGTGTGAGATACGAGGTGGGCAAGAGTAACATCAGAAATCTAAATGGCAAGCAGCCAAAGAAAATTATTTCAACTGTCATATATGTCTTTTCTCATACATCATCATCGTCATCATAATCATCATAATCATCATAATCATCATCATCATCATCATCATCACCATCAACATCATCACCATCATTATTATGTTCAACATGATTATCACTTCACTTCTTCTTCACTTATTGCGTGAACCCGCTGTAATAATTGCAAATGTTTGAACATTACTACAGATTTTCAAACCACATAATTGATATATGTGCATATATGTGTATATATGGAAGAACTTGTCACAGCTAAGAGAAGAAGGTTAAGATAATAATTTTATCTATACATAAGTATAGAAGATTATGAAGAACTTGTTATATAAAATGTATATATTTATTAAAATTTGAATTTTAATAAATGTATGAATATCGAGGTATATATGAACTTGTGATAAGTATTCCGCCAATATACATATGCATATATATTAAATTTGATATATTTTTTAGCAATAATTCAAAACGAATAATATATCAAATATTATGCAAAAAAAATAAATAAATAAATAAATAAATACATAAATAATTATAATAACTATTTTATATAAATAACGATAAATAACTGAATAGCAGTGTTGTCTAAATTTTCCCACGTTTGTAGTCTGTATAGTTAATTTCCCTTTTTTTATTTATTTTGTTTTTCTTTTATGCATTGTCAGTACGTCCCACACACACACAAAATATTACATTCGTTTTTGAGCAGCCAAAGACAGCTCTATAGAACTGGATATTTGTTGCATCACGCCTATGCGCGTCTCTATGTCATCACGTCGACCTAATGACTTTATGATGGATCCAATTATGCGACATTATCGCTGGCATGTAAATTGCTGCAAAGCATTCATAATAACAATGCGCTGATTCACTTGCCAAACTCACTAGCGACATTGCAAATGTGAAGATATGCCACCAAATGGGACGGGAGATGGTTTTGCAGAAAACGTATACGCAGTGCAAGTACGTATTTGCAATAGAATGTTCATATGAATTTTTGTCTCCCTCCTTATTTTGCCATCACTGTATTGTGAATTTAGTGATTTTCATTTCTAAACTTTGAAAGTAATGCGATTATTTACAAATGCTTATATCAAATAATTAAAAAAATGAAAAGAAAATTTAGCAAACGTTAATCAATTAAATTATCTAGAAGTTAGCCCTCATTTTGCTATTTTTTTTTATCTAACGCCTGCTAGACTGGATTACGTAAGCGAACGATCTATAAGTGATTTTTACAAGCTGACCGGAGGTCGAATACGTGTGTACATATTTGATTAGTTTTTCCTTGTTGCACGTCTGTTCATCTATTTTTGCTAATTTTGATACCAATGATGTCGCAAAAATTAATGTTAGAAATCAATCTCAAAAACTAAAATTTTAGGTTTAAACTGTTTAAAAGTTTAAACTAGTTATCGAACTAAAATTTGTCGATTTATTTGTTTTTTTACGTCCGCTGTGAAAGTAATTCTGATCACATAAATAATTTTGCGTCATTGGTATTACGTTAACTAGATTCAATCCGAGGCAAATGAATCTCGTTTTTATTCTTTTTCTTCGTCTGCGTAAATGATATAAAATTATTTTATTTTGAATTAGTCGTCTTAGGGATATTTCATGAAAAGACGGCTAGGGAAAACAATAACTACGTACTTAATTATATCTGAAGCAATGCGTTCTCTAACTCTATTTAAATGAAATGCAATTATAAATTTATTATGCGTAGTAGTGATAACACAAAGTTATGTATGGTCACGGTATGTATTTCGGCGTAGTTTCAAAAATGCGCTTTAAGACTCAGTTAGGAATTCCAATGCTTTTCTTACATTAAAAAGTCCTTAATTAGTATGTAGCAAAATGCATGCCCTCGTTTGGGAAAAAGTGATAGAAAGGAAAAAGTTCAATATCAGAAGGGCTTCTATTAAGAGAAGCAAGTTTTGCTTATTGTGAGAAAAAATATTTTCTCCTTTTATTAAACCTATAAGACGCTAAATGGTTTCTTGTGTTTTGAGCTTTGAAGACAAGAAATTATATTCAAATTTACTTATAATTATAGTAATTAATATCTCTGATGAAAGGGGACGAAGCTCCCCTTGCAGCCCACTTCGCATGCATTAGTCGTTTTGAAAAATGTTATTTGTGTTTGTGCTTTATTGCAGCGTCAGCTGAACCCCATTTTCGCTTTATTAGTATTATTATTACTCTTATTAATATTATTGCTCGATGTCAAGTTGAAGATTATTCATTAAATAATGTTTGTGCGCTTGTACGTAACACGTAGAAGAACTAAATGTAGCTCAAGCCTTTAGAATACCGATCTGTTCAAAATGATTTTTTGAATCAATCGCAACTTATCGTTCTATCTATGTATTAGACCGTCTAAGATATCTCATTGTCTTTTTGTGTTCAACCTACGAAACTCGCAATTTTTTGATATTTCGATTAAATGTACTTCACTAGAAGAACCCTATTAAAACCAAGTGGCATAATGTTTACAATCACTCCTCATTCAATTTTTAATATGGCTATGTAAAAATCAGTAGAAAATTGTAGTTTGATTTATAAAAATATGTGAAAAATTTCCGAAAACTCACCATTCGGGGATTCAAATCTCAGTGCGTTAGGGTTTACTTTGGTCATAGCTGAAGTGACTGTTCACTCGCTGACGGCATAATACTTACCGATTGGGCACAGAAACCCACTAGGCTGCAACCAACTCCCTATATCGTTCTTCTTCATTTTCACTGTGTTACACGAATAGGAGACATCGCCTGAGTGATGGATCATCCAAAAAAACAAAAGCTACAAAATGTTTGCTGCGAAAAGTAAGGTTTTATTCGTCAAAAACGTCTAATTGTTAATATTTTACGTTAAATTGTGACCTGCAAAAATAATTTGATCTGATACGAACTGTGCCAAATTTAGACAGGCTAGGCGGAGTGTTAAACACCATTCCACGTAAGAGTTCACATGAAAAACAAGACTTTATATGGCAACAAAGTCTCATTGTTGTTGTTTTACGAGAGAAACAAGTAAAGAATAATAAGATGTTCGTCAGCACAGTTTTTTCGATTTCATTAATTTGCACCACATCCGTTCATGTCATCGGCTTTCCCTTATATAAGAGCTCACATGAAAAGTATGATTTCACGTACGCATAAGGTACTGACCTACTAATAGATCGATCGGGACCATTTTTGCACTGAACATTCAGGTGTCTGGCTGATAGTTTTTCAAAACTACCTTCACGGAATCGAAAGTTATTTGAAAAAAGTTGAAAAACTTATTGGTGTTTTTCGAGAGTGCCTCAGCTTTTGCATGCATGTAGGCAGATCACATCCATAGTTGAATGTTCAATTCTTAGTCGCTCAAGGAATATTCACGTCGAATTTCAGTTTCTTATCTTCATTTCTGCGATTATGACGATTCGCAAAATTTATGCGTAAAATTGGATTTAAAAATGATGAAATAAGCTTGTTGAGGGGAAAAAGAAATAATACTAGCTCGTTGCGAAAGCAGACAATCGTTGCATAAAATCGAAAACTTATCAAATTAACGCGTTCCCTAAACCTAGTGTTTTCGAGCTGATCTTATTACCACATGTTTCAACTTTCACCCGATTGACTTGAAATTTCAACGACACCACATAATAACATCTTTTAGTGGGACAATTACGATTTTTTTTCTTTCTTTTATTATTGATTGATGTATATTGAATGGTGCCTCAAATGCTAGACAGATAATTAACGTTAACTTTTTTTTCGAAAAGTAGACAATTTTTCAATTCAAAAACCTAAATATGTAATAAAAACCTATTGTTGATCAGACTGATACGTTAACTGTAGCCTGCATTAGTCTCGTAAAAGAATCGTTTTCATAAATCGATTTCATTTTATTGAACCTAAATATATTTAAAAACCTTTATGCGTTTTACTGCCTCTTGGACAACACTTTCCAAATTTTTTTGATTTGTTCCTCTAGAGGAGAAATTGGTACAGGTAGGAATACGACAAAGGAGTTCTGGAGAAAAAATCATATTCTTGTGAAATGATACTTCAAAGAATGTTTAAAAGATAACGTTGCCGCTTAGCCAGATAACCGTGTATGGCAAGTATATACGCTGTGATCCGCCCATCTGGCTTTGTCGGATTTGTTCATAAAATTTTATCAATATGAATGCATATTTGCCGTAATAGTATGTTTTAGAATATATTTTTGTCAATTTATGAATTCGTTTCATTCCAACCTTATTTCATATTACATGTAGCCCGCGTTTGACGAGTATACTCGTCATCGTTAAAGTGGTTGACACACTTCACTGGTTATGATTTTCACTTGTCTTACGCAACGATGCTTGCAACGATTAATGTGCCTTTCTTTAACTAGGGTAAATTTATAGCGTGCATGATTAACATACTATAGGCAACAATATAGCGGTTTTTTGTTTGCAAAAAAAAAGGAAACAATCGCCAAAATTTTCAAATTGTTGACCTATTATGACATCATTGGTGGGTATCGTTAAGCTTCCTATAACGTTGTTAAGAACTATTAAGTAATAAACTAAACAAAAAATGTCTTTCTTTTTCTTTAGCTGCAACAAGCGCTTTGGTTTGACTTTTACACGCACAATTAAGTACACAAATCTAAACTACGACTTGGCTTAACCTGCGCAAAGTTATTGTCACACTGTCACTGTGCAGAACTGGGAAAATAGGTTTATTTTGTTTCGTCCGTTTTTTTTTTCTTTTTTACTATTTATTGATTTATTTTGCTTTCGCCTGTTAAATGTGTGCGCGAAAATTTTACATTATATTAAGTGTCAAAGCGTGTCAAATTTTATAGATTGAAGTGAAACGAAATGGTATAGGGAAAGAAGGGAGGAAAAATCAATGTGCTATAAATTGTTAAGATCTCTCTTGAGGCTAAAATATTCTAAAGAGAGACAGAGGGACTTCATTGTTTTTACTTTTTTATACCCACCACCGAAGGATGAGTGGTATATTCATTTTATCAAAACGTTAGCAACGCCCAAGAGCAAGCATCGAAGACCCTACTAAGTATATATATTCTTGATCAGTATCAAATCCTAAATCAATCTAAGCACATCCGTATGTCCGTCTGCGTAACGTCTGTTGTGATCCTTCTCTTGGCCGCAAAAATGAAGCTATCGATTTCAAATTTCGCAGAAGCTTTGGAAATTATTGCCCGCAGGTTAGCATTGCAGAAATCGGTCAAAAGATACGCTTTCAGTACCACATAAACTTAGAACAGCTATGTTTATCAAAAGGAATAAAAAATTAGATTTCTGTTTATTACTCATAAACTAACAGATTTTTGTATGGACGATGCTCTAAGTAAGGAAAAGGTATTCGCTCGTAACTGAATCGTATATACCCATCATCGTTATCCTAAAACAAAAAAACTAGAAGAAATAAATTTTCATATCCTATGATATGGGTAGGGCGCGGATAATTTTTTCTATTTTCACAATAAAAGTTTTTGGCGCAGGGGCGTGTAAGCATTGTAGGCATGTCCTTGAAAAAGTTTATGTGACTTCGAAATTCTTTTGCAAATTTGTGGGTGATATCTTCATTTTGCGAATTACTACAGATACCATACACTTGGGCAAACTGACAGACGGACAGACAAACGGACGCACTTGCTTAGATGCCTTCCAAATTAGGAACTGGCCACAAATTTATATACTTTACGGTATTGAAAAAAAATTAAATTTTAAAACATTATAACATTAGACAGCAGTAGCCAATTTTTTTCCAATTTGTGTAAAGCATCGTCCGTAAAATATACGTTGAAGCTTTTACTACTTTAGTTTATGAGTTTTATCTACTTTAGTTTATGAGTAACGATGAAAAAACCAATTTTTTATTACTTCTGAAAAATAGAGGTGTATTCACTTTACGTGGCATGGAAAGGGTATTCTTCGACCACTTTCGCTCATTTCCAAGTGCAAGAACTTCCAATGTTTTTGCCGAATTTGAAGTCGATAGTTTCATTTTTGTGGTCAAGACAATGTTTACCAATAGGTAATATACAACGGATAGACGGACATGGGTAGATCGACTTAGAGTTTGACGCTAATCAAGAATATATACATACTTTGTATTAAGTCTGAAGCTTTCTTCTGGACGTCGTAAACGTTTTGACAAAACGAATATATCCCTCATCCTTCGATGACGGGCATAAAAATATGTCTTGTAGGTACGCAGTTTTACTTATAAGTGATCATTGCATTACATAGCTTCTTAACCTTTTAAATGTCACGAAGTCTTCAATTTTAGCAGAGAAAAGTCCGAGTTTTTGTTAAACTCAAGCCCATTATCTAATCGCTTAGCTATAGAAATTTGTCAAAACAATTCTTTTGAGAGTTAAACATGGGTAACAATGAGTATATCTTGCTAATCTAGAATAGTTTTTCGTTACTAGAATAGAATTCAAAACTTTTGGTTTCAGTTGAAGGCATCTATGTTCGTTATTGCTTAAGAAATTAATCTTAGTTGGATAAACATTTTATTTTTATAACATATTTTTGTCTTCTTGTTTTAATTGACAATAAGTGTATGTAAAACAAACCGGGCAAAGTTAAATGTGACAGTGTAACTTATACACATATTGAAATGGTTTCATTTTAAATATCGATTCACTGAGAAGAGAATAAAGGAAAAGCAAAAGAAATAGAATCACTGCTAAAAGAATTGTAGAAAATATTTACTGCATTGAATTAATGTGAGTATGCGATTGGCTGACTGACTGGCTGATAGACTAAATGTACACACATACATATATAAATATATATACATATAGTGAGAGACGCGCCGATTGCGACAAAATGAACTTTTGTGCAGAAAGTGCAACAAGTGCAATTTGGAAACTCTGGATATGAGTTGGCCACCTTTAGTTGCACTCAACGCCTGGTGGTCACCTCAACTAATTAAAATTTGTGGCTTGAAAACGTTTTAGGTGCAATCAGTTCCGATATAGTGCAAATTCACAGTATCACCTAGCAGCAGTCAAGACTTATGCTATTTTTTGCTTTAAACACCTTCAATGAAGTGCAACAAATTGTATTCGTGCCATTTAGTAAATTAGAATCTTTCCTTTTCCTTATGTGCCATTGTGCATCTCTCCATCACACCTCACACGTTTTAGAGGCCAGCTAACTTCTGCTAACCGCGTAAAAATGTCCCGTAATATCGTATTTGGGATGGTGTGTTGATGGTGCATAAAATGTTCAAACAATATTCGTGCAATGAAATTCGTGCAAACATTAAATTTCATGAGCTCAATTTCATTTCGTAGAGATGGCTTGTGACGTTCTTTTAAAGTTCGGTTTACCTTTATTAACTTCTCTTCTTTCTCGTATGGTTTTGGTGTTTTCCATTTGGCAAAACTATAAACATTAATGATTTGTTATCGTTTTTCCTTTTCTTATTTTTTATTTTTTCATATTTGTTCTCACCTTCGTTGAAAACGGTTAACCGCTTAGTTCAATGTTGGTGGATGTAATTTTTGAGAAGCGATGTTCGCATTGCAAAATGTTGTGTATGCGGAGCGTCACATATAATGAAGTGATGATGTAGGTCTTGACAAGAGAATTGCATCCGTTGAAAGGAATTAAACTTGAAATTACTTTCAAGCTGAGAAGAAACTAACAAAATTATTATAAATTGTAGCTAATGTTAATTCCATCTATAAGAGAATGAATATAGCGCAGAATGAGAAGAAGAAATTGGAAATTAATTAGCAATTATTTCGAACTCACTGAATTAATATAATTTTGCACATAACAAAATTAATTTTCTTATCTTCTGGCTTTTCGTTTTTCATGTGATAGTGTCCGAATTTTTTACATGCCATGTGAAAATCAACGTAATTTACTGATTTTTTTTAAAATTACAAACTTTCTTATTACCAGCCCTGTTTAACACAAAACCAAAATACGAGTGAATTTGCTTACAATTGTTCTCTTTTAGGTCAGTTCTCGTCAAATGATAAGCTATAGTTTTGTAAATATTTAATCTAATATAATGTCGTCTTATGGCGCCCTTTCACTCATAGAGATCGACATAAATAAAAAAGCGATTCTTTCTTTTAGCGGTGCTCCACACACATTTTCAAATTTCCAATGTAAAGTATGCGCACGGCAAATAAATTCAAATAGTTGTGCGTTGTGTCATTAGATGACTGAAGCATTGCAAAGAGATAACATAACCCACTGGTTCCTAGTATTATCAATAAACAATTCGAATACAAAAGAATGGAAAGAATAGAATCGAAAAAAAAAGTTAAACACACTCGTTCTTTCCTCATAATAAATAAGTTTTTAAACTGAGAGTAATTCGTCCATCAGTTAACACGCCTGTAACGATCGATTCACCGTAGAAATATCGAAAAGAGCCGAGCTTTTAAAAAGATGTATCTATCCATTTAGAATTCGGTACAAATCTTTACCAAAATCGTAGAGCGAGGTATATTTATTCACAATATTTATTTATTTGCAGATGATAGCTGATAGCTGCAAGAAAATATTAGCTGAATTAAGTAAACTTCATTCAAAACATTAGGGCTGAGCTTTTATAAAATGCGAAAAATGAGAGTAATATGCACGTATAAATAAACAAGGAAGAGAAAAAAAGCCAGTTATGCATCTAGCATGCAGATATGGCCGCATCTGGTACACATCCGAACTGGGAGCAAATCATTAAACCGAAACTAGCGTCCGACAACAATCAAAATGTTTAGTTTATTTAGCGATTTAGTGATTAAAAATTACTTGAGATACGGCAAAGCTAAAGAGCGCGAATTAAGGAGACCAGATTTCATTATGGATATCATTTCCATGTTTCCAAAGGGCACAAAATGTACTAAAATGCTTATAAGTGTATCTTCATTGGCTTTTATGAATAATTAGAAACAATGAAGGTTATCTCATCTACTAATGCCGGCAAAGTAAATAATATCGTTTATTAATTTAATTAAAAAGGAGGCACTTAGAAGAAACGTTCGTTTCTCCGGAGGTTGAATGGCTGACATTAACAAGTTGAATTAGTGAGGTGGCAAAGAGATTCATACCCTCAAGTTCAAGAGCATGAATTGGTTCTCAACGGATTAGAAGGAAGCCGTAAAACAGAGGCACGTTAAAATATTGGGCTCACCAAATTCGTATAGCCTGTGTAGCTTTCTTGCAAAACTTCTTGCATTTTCCTATGCTTAGTTTCATGAAATTATATGAGCACCGCCTAACCAAAACATATCTAAATAAAATTAGAGAAAATAGGAATACAACCTGTAGTTAAAGGATGAGAACAATTTAACACTATCGTCGAAATTTGGCTTGACTTAATCGTCGATGGGTAAGCCGCTGGCTTGAAGGACACCCGACACCACGAGAAGTTGTTCAGAACTCGTAGAGTTGAAGAGAAATCTAAAATCTCTCTAATAATGATATGAACTAAAGTCTAAGGTTAAAGAGAAAGCGGAGAATTAAAGTTTAAAGATCAATAACTTACACAACCATCAGTTGGTCAAAAAAGTCTTCTAAAATCAGCGTACACGACATTCGTTTATGAGTCGTTACTCTTGCTTTTCGTTTCATAGAGACGTGGTGGAACAGGGAATTGGATAAATTGATAGCGAAAACTATGTGATTCATAACAATTCGTGCAAACACTTTTAATAAAATCTGCAACCCGGCCATGCTTTTCTAGTTCTCAATAAAATGTCTATATCCATTTCCATTTACGCACTCAAATAAGGAATGAACTATTCTAACACAGCAGCAATATCCCAGCTTTGGAAGTGAGATTAAAAATATTTTATACAGCAGTTCGGCATGATTTGTGAATATATGAAGGGAATGGCATCTGGATCTGCCACTCAGCTATGCTTTAATAATCTGAAGCTTTGTAATAAATTACATTTCGAAATTGGAATTAGCAGTAAAAACATGACGCTGGGGATCCGAAATTTCGTGATTATCGGAGACGTTGGGAAATGTGGGGACTTTTCTCTTTGAACTAACAAATTTATTATAAAAAAAAATATATTATATATTAACAGGGCAGGATGATTTTATTGTTCGTAGGTGTCCGCAGTAAATTGATTGGTTACAGTAATTAACTGTTGAATGTTAGAAGTAGTCCTAGGCAGAGCCATTTTTCATGTATCTTTTGAAAAGTTTGTTCCTCTTATTCTTATAACATTTAAACACTCTACTCTCTAAACTACGTTGAATAAGTGGTATGGAGCAAGTGTTATTACCTTGGGAAGATAAAGAAACAAATTTCGGTTAAAGCATTAGTAGCAATGTTGAAATAATTGGATGATGAATATTTTATTTAAATTAAATAGGGAACAACTGACAACTGAACTCATTCTAAAAAAAAAGAAACAAGAAGGTCATATGATGGACAGTTCAGCCTGTCTGTTGGTTTATGCGTAATTCGCAAAGAAGCTTAGTCCCAACTAACCCATTCATCCAATTTAATGTTACACGAAAGATAACTTTTACAACTTTTTTGAGGAACAATTTAATTTAAATACCAAAAAAAATTAAAAATAAAATGAACTAAAATATAATCTTTCTAGTTTGAAATACTTTCCTTATTTATTTTGTTATTTTATTTCTTTCACTAATATCTATATATTTTACTGCTATATATTTGGATATTAAATGTTGTTGTCCATGCTTTCATATGCTTAACACACTTGTAAGATGAAGGGTCATCTGAAAAAATTTCTTGGTCAAGCTATTATATATGTTTATATTCGTATGAACTTATATACCTGTTGTAAATATGTGCAGACTGCGACATAACCGAAAGTTATTATCAATGAGTACATTTTTTTTTTCGGTCTAGTCAATGCGAATATTCTTTCAAAATAAATATTCGGTTGCGAACTAGATTTCATGACAAATTCCTGAAAGTATTTATTTGTGCTATGGCAATACTCGTGTACATAACCATCGATAATAAATAAATAAAATAAAAAAAAAACAAAGAGGAAAAATAAAATAGTTTTCGCCCACTGTTCTGTATGTGACAAGCACAACAACATTTTAATGTAGATTTAAATTGGTGCACATGCGTTTACCTAATGTCTGCTCGTGTATATTTTTAAGGCGGACAACAATGATATGATATTTATAAAGGGAGGTGTCATGTCCGATACCTTAAGAGCCCACAATTTTCAAGTGGCTGCGGTTAGTTCAAGGTGTTAATCTGCACTTGGCTTTTACGTTCCGAGGATGTTTTTGTGTAAACACAAAAAAACCAATACTTTTATAATCATTTGGACACTAACATCAACACCTCAAGCGTGAACAAGCAAATTTGGACTGTTTCTTAGCTCGTTTGCTTGTTAACGCCAATACAAGTGCAAAAAAGTCTTCCAGGGGTGTTCTCTTACATTTTCTTTCTTTTCTTTCCTTTACATATGAAAATTATTCTGATTGTTAGTGTTCTATTATTTTAAAACAAAACAAAAAAAGGAGGAGAAAAGTGTACCATAGCAACTCTGAGAATATAAAATATAATAAAAAAAAGAAAAACTCTTCGAAAGAACACAAAGCCTCTCAAGAGGTGCTTAAAGTGCAGAAAAGCGTCAAAGAAAAACAAAAAAAACACAGGATGGAAGAAAAAAAGACAACATTGTTTTAAAAGAATTCAAGAAACATTTAAGTAGAGAAGATTAAAATAAGATTGAAGAGTAAAAGTAAAGGTAAGAAGACCATTAGAATATCGAAAAAAAACAACGACTACTACTGCTGGTTTTATAATGATGCTGTTGTTATTACGATCATTGCTGTTCAAAATGTCAGAAATATCCACAATAAAATAAAGCGTACCAGGAGAAAGATAGATGCAGCCATAATATACATAAGTACTCCATTGTGTAAATAAGGCGGAAGGAGAGACTAAGTATGATATAGAGAAAGAGAGAAAGAAGGAGACATAGAAAGGAAAAGAGAAAGATAAAGTGTCGTGAGCTTTAAAGGCTCTTAAGAGGATGCATTGGTTACTAGGTTGAAGTTCCCATGACCAAAGCAATGCCAGGAAGCAATTTACATAACTTATGTATAATCAATGACTGTTATTTGCCATGAAATCAATACAAACATTATATTAAATGACGACAGCGATAGCACCATAACGACGACAACGGCTATGACAACGACCAACTGCATTAATATTAATATTATGCAATGAACACTACTTGAATATTAGTCAAAATGTATACCCTCCTCTTTTCAGTTAAAAGCATATGAATATCATAGCATTTAAGTATTACGTACATATTATTTAACTATAAACAGAGTCATAAAGAAAACTAACAGTGGATGATAGTAGACAGCAGGAGCAGAGGGACACAGAAACCGATAAGGAAAGGGAGAGAAGGAGAGCGTGATAAAAAAATAGTGAAAAAGAGAGAGAGTAAAGCATTCAGTATATGTAGCCTTTGTTCACGAAGCCAGTGTCCAATGAATGTTTGCAGAGTTAAGAGGTTTGGCAAATGGAAAGAGTGTTCAGTAGCACTAAAACTAATTTAAGCATAAATGCAAAATCAAAGTTCCAATTTAGTCATATGTCGGTCTGTCCGTCCAAACTTGCTTAAATACTAGCAAAAACAACTGCAATATTTGCAATGCCTACAAGCAAACTGAATGAAGCCCAAGCAGAAACATTTGCATTCGATATACATACATGTGATATCTATTCGGTGATCGGCTGTTGTAACATTGCCTTTGTTATTAATATGTGTTGGGCTGACTAGCAGGCCGGCCTAAGCTGCTGATGCCTGCGATTATAACCGCAGTACATTCATTAAGTCACACCATCTCAAAATTGAAAACGTACAAACAACAAAGCAAAAGCACACTTTCCATCATCACTCCACTACCTTTGAAAGTGTTATATACGTGAACACACATCCAAACGAATTCTGTGATATTTCTATTTCATATTTAATCTCTTACGACTGATGCTATTAAGCCGTTATATGTATGTGCAACTTTAGTGATAGCAACTCATTGCACAACAAACGTAATACACTAAAACATACTTACACATAAAAAAAACAGCCCGCAATGAAATCGGCTACTGTGGCCGGTTCTGCTTTCCACGACTGTCTTGAAACGACTTAAAAGAAATATTTACCGCACTAATTAAGATATTAACTGAACCAACAACGGTCATATTAAAAATAGTTGGAGGTTTTTTTATTTTCTTTTGCAAACAGCAACATTTTGTGCGATAAGCTTTTAATGGTTGAAAATATGTAACCAATAAATGTAATTACCTGCGAATAAATACACTGCTAAAAATTTTCTACAATTTTAAAAACTTTATATTACTTTGGGCCACATTCATGTTTTGCAAGTTGAAATTTCGGTTTAATTGCGTTTTAATTGAGAAAACACAAACCGTCCAAATTATGTGACGTCTGTAATAAGAAAAAACTAATGAGAAGTATGCTTTGAAAAAATTTATAAGAAATAACATAATCAGTACTGCCTATGCATATATCACTTCGGATTATACCCTTCAGCAAGTAACCTCTTTAAGCTCTGCTTAACAATAAGGGCGATCTCGTCAAAGTGTACGCAACATAATTTTTCTTTGACTATGGTATATGTGGAAGTACGTGTCAAAACAAGTGCTAGAATGTATCGATTGCTGAAAATCTCGGAACAGTTTTAAAAAGGCTTCATTCAGTTCGCTATTTATTTTCATCTTATGCTACTGCTAAGTTTATAGTTAAAACAAAGCGATTAGAAAAAAACGATTGACATCTTTTATCGCGACTGTAATTTTTTACGAAAAGAGAATATTTCTGGACAATTTTTTCTTGCCTAACTTTCGACAGTTGGTCTGCTAGTGATGATAAAATGTTAAGATGGTCCGTTAGTTATCGGCATTGTCGGATCGCCAATGGCGGAGTATATTTACATATATTTAATAAAACTGTACATATCGTACAACATGTTTTCCAGGTTTATTTCTCTTCTCGTTAATTTGGGAAAACCATCGCATTTTCCGACGACAATATTTCACATGACGGGAGCGAGAAAATACTTTGGAACTAGCTCTAGAATTGAAACATTTGACTTGCAAAAGAAAAAAAAATGTAATATGGAGAACGAAGCTTTTTTATAAGGATTTTGTGACTTGTAGCTTTAGGTATTACATTAGAGTCGTTTTAAATCTTTCCTTGTGACAAATGAGCAGAAAACACATTAAACTTAATTATGATAAAGTACTTCCGCTTGTGCTGGCGCAAAAGAAGCTTCCAAAGCTATAGATAATCTGTTGCGGCCTCCACAGGTAATTAAAGGAAATTTCAAATTTCAGTGTAAAGAACAACTTTAAGCCATTACGATGGGAAGATAGTGACCAGCGAGCAAAGGCAAAATGAGCAAGTAAATCAATGGGCATCAATCATTAGCAAATATCAAGGCAAGAAATTGAAACAAAATACTAACGTGAGTCAAACAGCAATCGAAATCAACACAAAAGAAAGAATATATATATATATGTATATATTCAATTTGAATCCAATGGCCCAGAGAGAGAAATGGAGACAGTATGGTGGTAAAAAAAGAAAAAAAAAAACTGTAATTTTCAGTTGCCAAGCCTCTAAAAGACAGTAACAATAAAACATAGATGAAACCTGTGCAGTAAGTAAATAAGTAAGTAAGGTAAATATTACATATTCTTAAAGCATACTCAATACATATATAAATGTAATCTATGTAAAGATGGATGCATATGCGCAACAAAATTTTCAAAGCAATAAAGTGCAGCAATAAATCAACTTAATTAACTGAAAATCAATTCATAAATTATATTGTAGAAGTCCAACGACGGCAGGAGTATACGACGGCAACATTGCTTGCCTCACTAAGCATAATAAAACCAACTAAGCAACAAACCAACCAGACAACTAACCAAACAGCCAGCCAACCAACCAAACAAACAGTCAGCCAGCCAGCCAGCCAGACAGGCAACAATTTACCTTAACATGAGTTATGGTAAAGGCATGCGTCGATGTTTAAACTGTTATGCGTTTATAGGTACGAATGCGTGCATGCGTTTGGTGTGCGTACTGGCTGTTGAACATATTGCCAAGCTGTCTTAGGCAATGTACGTGTACGTATACACGGTCTGACTCAATATCATTTAAGTTTGTAAATGATTAAAAACATGAAATATGCATGCCGTGAAATTTACAAACCTATGAGGAAATTTTACTACTTCTTTTTAATATTTTTTTTCAGTAACACTTTTACTGCAATAGATAAATAGTGTATTAAATTATTTACGGTGATTGCAACTTGCCGAGATAATAAGTTTCTAACTTGACGTAACTATGACTAAGGGAATGATGAATAGCAAGTGAAAATGTTAGTTTTAATCGAATTGTATTGTGGCCTAAAAAATGTATTTGTTTTTTATTTTTCTTTCTCATTTATCCATGTAACGTATTATTACATTTTCATAACGATAGGTCAAGATTGTTTTTCATTTGTTAGAACAAAGCGTATATGCAAATCGATTTAAGCCAGCCTTTCGTTACACGTCAATTTCTATCGTATACTTGTATTTATCACGGAAAGGAGTTTTCCAAGATGCTCACAAAATTCATATGTAAACGTATTTCTCTGGCGTTACAGAAACATTTGCAATTTAACGTACGCTTGCAACATTTGTTAAATATTTAATTTTCAATGAGCACTATTCCATACCTGTACGTTTACTGGGCATTACGTTGAGAAGAAGGCTTTGGCACGTAAGAAAGAAATGAAAAAGGACCCATAAGCAAATATTTCAATTTTCATTCAGTTTTCTGCATATATCTGTTACCAACGATAAGTAAGTTCATGTCTGTTGCGTTGCACTTGTATCTAACATTATGAAAAACACAACAACAAAAGGAAACAAAAAGAAAATCTAGCGAATCGGTTGTGACCGAATCTTTTATATCCATTCTCGTTATTTCTAAAGAGAACAATGGGGCAACCTACGTTTACACAATTTATAATGTAGGGAGTGAAAATTTATATGGTGTATACCTTGTATTTTATGATCAACGAGTGAAAAATACGAAGAGCAAAGATGTGTTCAGTTTTCGTCATGTGGGCGTGTGAACGTCGTAGGTGAGTTCTTTGACCAGTTTAGGTCATTTTCGAATTCTTTTACAATCGGGTAGACAGACGGATGAACAGGCGGATATGCTTAGATCCATTTCGAATTTGACACTGATCAAGAATGTATATATTGTCTGAGATCTTTGCAATTTGCTCTCGAACGTTATAAAGATTTCGACAAAAGAATTAAATGCTTATATACCATAACATTGGATAGCCATAGCCTATTTCCTGCATTTTCGTTAAGGTACTGTATCATTGCCTAAAGAGCATAGGGGACCGATTTGGCCCATTTTCGATACCAGCCTGAATGCCAGAACTTCCTATCTTTGTGCTAAATTTGAAGCCCTTAGCTTCATTTTTGCGGCCAGAAGAATGTTCATAACAGACATAACACAGCAGAGCAGACGAACAAACAGACGTGTTTAAATCGATGTGGAATTTATTCCTGATCAAACATCACCCTCTGAAGCTTCCTTCTCGGCATTGCAAACTTTTTGACACAATGAATATATCTCCCATTTTTCTGTGGTAAGTATAAAAGAACATAGAAAGGCAAATATCTAAACAACAAAAAAGGCTTAAATTACAAAATTTAAGGTGTAAATGTCCGTCCAAAGTATTTAGAAGAAGAAAGGTGGGCGTAAAAGGATAGGGAGGAAGGGGGATTGATGTGCTATTAAAATGCACTTCACATGTATGCCACAAGTTCTCGTGACTGTAACACGGCATACATATGTGAAGCACTTGCAATTAATAAACTCTACTTTAGTGCAGCTAAAAAGGTAAATATTATGATGAAGTATATGAACGGGAGGAGGGAGGAAAACATTGTTACTTGCTAAGCAATTGACAATGAAATTGACTTTGTTACTTGGCTGCTGTGTTCTGCTATCCAACCTGTCGTAATTTATTAGAAACGCGATACTTTTCTTTAGAAATAAAAGAAAAAATCTAAAGAATAACAACCAGGGCAAACATGAAAAAGGATTTCTCCCAAATATTTAACAAAAATCACAGAAACACACAGAATAGAGCGCTCGGGAAGAAACGTAATAAAGAGGGAAGGAGTAATAAAATTGACTGGCCATACAGATTTCGACACAACGTCTCATGTTACATGAAGAAACGAAACACAAATGAGTGGGATTCTGTGCGTTGCACTAAAATTCTGTAACGATTTGATCATTTTTATGCGCACATAAGCTGGCATTTTGTTTACTTTTTTTTATAATTTTTGTGTGATCTGATTGAACAACTACCATATTTTGTCAAACGAAAGCAACGAATATGCATAATGCCTATAAATTATGGTATAATGTAAAAACAAGATTTGCTGGAAAAAAGTTTGCATTTTTTTGAAAGACTTACGCAAGTAAAACAAGCAGACGTTCGCTTAAAGCTGAAGAACTATGAGTAACTTCCACTTAAATCCAAATATTTTTCGGAGCTCAATTCCATTTTTAATAAGGATTTCTTCATAATAGAGCAATAGGGTATGAATGACATAAGTAAACCGGATGAATAGTAATAAGGCCGCTTACAATGAAGCGATACGTACGCTGTACCTTTTTACCGTCTTACATTATCTTGATTAAAAGATATTTAGAGAAAATTTAATCGTTTTATTTCATCTCAGAAAGCTCTTTGCATAAATTGACAATAACGCGTAATCTGTAAGCTTAAGATGAAGAAAAAGTACCGCGCATAGCCGTTATTTAAATACCGAAAGTGTTCGTGTGCACAATTAATTTTGAACCATCAAATTATCTATCACCCGGCTTCAGCATACTTTTCTAAAATCGAGACTAACTACTCACAAATTTGTGTGAGTTAAAGTTCTAAAGCTCTTGCCTTTCTAACAAGGAAGGAAGTTATTACGCAGAATGAAAACTCACTGTTTTCTTTTTACTTATTCGCTAAACAAAACGGGGTTACGGGAAACCTAAAAAAATCATTCATAGATTCTGAAGTCACTTAATCGTCTGCGCCTGCCTATCTTTGTGTTTATCTCAAGACGGTTGTTGCACTGGGATGTACACAATTAGCCACAATGTGCATTTAAGGGTTAAATAAAAGTTAAACATATGCAGTGTGAAAACCAAGGCAATTCGTATCAAACCCGCAGGCGGTAACTAAAAAAACTGACCGAAACATAGAAAAATAGCACATAAAATTTTCAAACAATATTTTTGATCAAATCGAAAACTTAATGGAAACAACGTCTTTGTTTACCGCGAGGTGGCAGACAGTAAATAGTGGCATTGCAGGTATCCAAAACTTGATGCATATCTAACTCAAGGGTATGGAAGAACTCATTGAGAAAACGATCCACCGACCGATCACATTCCTACTTACAACGAAAAATTTTTTTATTCACAAGCGAAGGTTACTTGTATAGTATTTTTATACCCATCACCAAAGGATAGAAGAAAGGAAGACACCAGAAAAAGCTTATATATTTGATCAGCATCAAATACTGAGACGGTTTAAGCTTGTCCTTCCGTCCCCCTGCCCGCCTATGTTACGTATGTTATAAACATTCTATTGGAAGCAAAAATTAAGTTATCGACTTCAAATTTGCTAGAAACATTGCAAGTTTTGCCCGCAGGTTGGTATTGAAAATGGGGTAAATCAGTTGCAGGACACGCCTACACTAGCATATAAATTGAGAAGACCTCTGTTTTTACAACGAATAAAAAATTGTTTCTTTCTCATTCCTCATAAGCTACGGTAGATAAATCTACCAAAATTTGAAGGTATGTTCTATGTATAATGCTGTAGCACTTGTAAAAAAACAAGACATCTTGGCTACGCCTATCCAATGTAACAGTATTAATTTTTTTTTCAAAAGCTTCATAATGACAAAAAATTGACAAAGTAATGCAAAGTATCAATGTACACAACGGTTAAATTCGATGATTTTGACCTTTGTGTACATGAGATAGCAGCTCTATATTTAATACTATTTAGTTGTTCAGTGTAAACAGACGCTAATGATGGGACGCTCAAAATTGCATTTTCGACATGCATTACTTTTGTTGGTTGGTTTGGACTGCTGCCTGCCAAACACTGTTAAAAGCTTATGATGATGCTGCTCCATCATATCCCAATTGTCGGTTTTGATTGTAACGGTTTAAAACGGTTATTTTTATACCAATGACAAAAAACGACCTCGAGAATCAAAAAACGAAAATCCAGCTCAAACCCTCAACACCCTTCGAACCGCTTTGCAGTTGATGAATCAACTGTTTTGTAGATGTTCACATGCGTTGTGAAAGATCCAAAAAGAGGGAAAATGGCTACCATACGAATTGACTTAAAACTTCATTTCGAACCGTTTGAACATCGCAATTTCATTGCTTGCCAGGCATAACAAGAAGAGTTTTTGAAGGCGCATTATGACTGACAATGAAAATTGGATCTACTACCCCAATCCCACGCGCAAAAGTCATGTGTCAGTCCAGGAGAGAAATCCGCATCGACGCCGAAGGGGAATATGCCCCTTTCCCTTTGCATATGGTGGGATCACCCAAGGGTAGTGTATTACAAATTGCTGAAATCGAATGAAACTGTTACTCCAGATATCGACCTACGTCAATTGAACAAAATGACCGATATATTGTTGCAATAGCGGTTAAGAGAGGTAGTCATCGATTTGCATGGCAACGCTCGGCTACGCATTGCAATTGGTGTCAAGAATACACTTTTGCAGCACGAATAGAAACTTCTGCCGTGCCCTGCTTACTCATCAGACATACCGCCTTATGATTAACACTTGTTCAGATTAATGCAGCACGTGTTGGCTGGCAGGTGGTTTCGAAATACTGCAGAAATGCGAGAATGAGTCGACGATTGGATCGCTGCCAAATCAATGGCGTACTTTCGACAAGATGTCGCCACGTTGCCAGAAATATGGGAAGAAGTTGTAGAAAGTGATGGAAAATATTTTGATTAACATATATTGTACCAAGTTTTGTCAAAAATGCCTTTTTCACGTGAAAAAATTATCAAATTTCATACAAGCACCTAATGTACAAATTCTGGGCTAGTTTTAAATTTTGAATACACCTAAGTATGCCCGTCTGCTCGTCTGTCCATCTGTCCGTTTGCCCAATAATGTAGTACCTGTGGTACACATTCTCCCGTTTGCAAAAATTAAGATATCGCCTAAAAATTTGCAAAAGAATTTAAAAATGACCTAAATCGGTCAGAACACACGCCTACAATGACCACACGCGTATGTAACAAAACCTGTAAACACCTTTGCTCTCCGTGTTTTTTGCTTCTTACTCATGAAAGACTACATACACACCATATAAATTTCTACTTTTATTATGAAAATAGAAAAATCTGCCGCACCCACTCAATATCATAGAGCATGAAAATTTAGTTCTTCTTTTTTTAGTAATTGTATAGGATCACGATATTGAGTACAAAAAGTTCGGCCACGACCTAATATAATTTTCTTACCTGCTATTATTGCAATCGATAATAATAAATGGTAGCAAACATTCTCAATTTACCGTTATATGGCAAGTCACCGAAGTTGAATTTGTTTTATGCATTTGTAACCAGAATTGTTTTTCATGTTGCATCGTACACCACTTATGGCACAGGGTATATTAAGATGGCGCGGACGTATGTAACACAGACAAGGGCTTAAGGAAAACCCTGAGAGGAAGGGAAAACTATATCTTAGGCTGTGTGTCCGTGTGTCTGTCTGTCCCTCTGAAGTCTGTCTATACTAATTGTGTTCAAATTACAGGTCACAACATTTCAGATTTTGATGAAATTCGGTACAATGACGTCCTTTGACCCAAGGAACGCTATTGAAAATGGTTTCGATCGGTCCACCTTTTTGACTACTCTCCGTTTAACTTCTTATTTTGAAAAATGGGTATATGAAAAAAATTGCAATTTTCAAAATTTCTGTAAAAGTATTTGGCCATTCTGAGTCATTATACAAAATTTGGTTCAGCTGGGCAATTTTTTCAAACCTTCTTTGATACAAGCGTTCCTACGAAAACTGAAACTTTATATAGTGAAACAGAATAATTTGTAATATTTCGTAGTATATATCATAATTATATATCATAATAGTTCATAATAGTAAATTCACATAGAAATCAATCTTACCGAATTTGGACCACTTAGGTCTATTTTTTGGGTACCACCGCACATAAGAATTTCCCCAATATGTGAGCTTTCACGAATCATATAAATAAGCCTTTGAATGAAAATAAAGTGTTACCTTCGGGGTGTTATTACGAAAACGAATGAACAACCTTACTTAGCGTGGGGTATCTGATCGCCGTCGTTGCCCGAGTATAATGTTCTTACTTATTTTATAATGCTTATACCAGCTGTTTGATTCAGCAGAAAATAAAACTTGTTAAAAAAGCCTTAATATGGTAAAGAAAAATTATCGTAACTATAAAATCACTTTTTCCAGAAGCCTTTTAAATATTTGGTAGAATATTTTACTTTCCAAGTGTTCCTAAACTTTGCTGGGATGTTTAAGATTATTAAGACCAAAAGCCAAACTTAGTTTGTAGAAAAATTCTTTTTTGCAGACTATTTCTGCTTACAGAATTCAACAACTTTCGATAACCAGTTGAACTTTTCACAATTCAATCATTTTCAACTAAACCACCAAAAATGTAGTACAAACCTATAAAATTTCTCCAAAAATAGTGCTATTGTAATAAATTTGTTATTTATATTCATATATTTCCACGTAGGGATGTCTTATTTTGGAGTGGTACCTGTCTGCTCGGCTTCAGACCGCCAAGCACTTCTTCTTCTTCTTCTTCTTCTTCTGCTTCTTATAATGCCAATCAGATCGTCAGGAAGCAGTCCCTAGCTAATAGGCGGATGGAACGCCTTTTGGTTTGAGCGAGTAAAACGCTAGTTTGAATTGTTGATAACAATTGAATTTTTATTGAAAGACATGTACTATTTATACTTAATTCTACAGGTGATTTTATGCTAACGTAATCATAATTATTTTAATTAGGGCGCCCAGCATCGTATTGCATTTCGTAATGCAATACTCAGCCAGCTGAAGTGCGACATAATTTTTGTTTTTCTTTTTGCTAAAGAATTATGCAAATTCAGCATAATTCTGTCTGCACTTCAAAGTGGATGCACACACCGATATGCGATCACACTACACTATAATAAATTTTAATACGTTTGGCCAAGAAAAGTTGTGCTTGCGACCATGGTGCATTCGTATAAAAGAGGCTAAAGTGCATTAGTCAGACTTATTTTCTAAAATTAATATTATTAAACTAAGAAATAAACATAAAAATGTTATGTAAAAGTGATAACTTTCTACAAAATGTCCCAACTATGATTGCACATGTGCATTAGATGTTAGAATTATCTACTAAATCGATTGAAGTCTGAAGCGATCATTGCCTTAGCATTGATTGTAAAGATTTTCTTAAGATTAAATGAATAAATCAGAAACTGGTGAGATCTTGTGCAGATCAATTACTTTAAAAAATATTTTGCAAAATATGTCTGTCAAGATTACTGTCAGTTTGGAAACAGAAATTGTTATTCCTTGTTATCAGTTTGGTAATTCGGTCAAAAATGAACGTGATACAACGAAGCACGGCCATCGCATTGTTTCGTATACAGTTACTGGGTGGTCGAGAAGTGATTTCGTTTTCTCCCAACAGTGGATTGAATTGCATTTTTTCGCAGCCGCATTTTCATTACAAATTTTGAGAGCTAATATAGCGGGGCTTGTTTTTGAAAAGATTTGTTTCATTCTGCGGAATAGCTTTCGTTTTTATTTTAATTTTTTACAATCCGTAAAGTAAAAATAGTATTTAAGCACAGAAAAAATGATTAAAGACGACGATGATTTGGCAGAAGACCACTGCCAAAACTGGTTTACAAAATTTCCTTGAAGATTACTACATTATAAAAGGTCAATTGAAGCTGATGAAAACAAAATAGAGGGATTAATTGATGCAAACCGTCAATTCGACAGTTCGTAAGATCGCTGAGAGACTACGTTTATCGAATTGAACCTTTCATAATAATATATTTATCCAGTACAAAAAAAAATGGTCTTTCATTTTAACCAAAAAAAAAAAAAGAAAACGAAATTACTTTCTGAACTACGTAATATTGTGATGGTGTACTCTTAGATGTGGAAACGGTCTTGGATAAAGTCACGCACGAAGTCCTTTTAACATCAATATATTTGCTATTCAAATCCTATTTCCAAAGCCGACAAATTTATGTTAAAGTTAAGATAATGAGAGATGTCTAAGGTATATATAAAGTTGCTGAGGCCTAGACAAGTGCATTAAGTCCAATAGAGTGTACAATTTAGTCCTTAGATTTTCCGGTAGCTGAAAGTATTTTATCTCAGTCACAGTCAAGCAACTTTAGAGCGTCGTAACTTGGGTTTCAAGGTAATTATAAACCTCCAAAACAATAAAAACAAAAATACTTTAATTTTAGTTAGAACCAAGTCGTTCAAGTTATTATTTTTATAATGAAGAATTACACTAAATATGTTTTTTTATTATATATATAAAAATATTCACTTCTATATATAATATTATATTCGATTACCAATTGTCAAGTTGGCAGTTAATTGCAACATATACTTTTTTTTATGTGATCGATGGTGAGCATAGTGCTGGTCATGAACAATTATAGGCAGGAAAGGAGGAGAGAAAGTGAGTAATATTTGTGAGCATTCGAATTGGAAGTAAAACATGTTGGACATATGGGAAAGATTATTGATGATAGGTTTTCCCAAAGACGATTAAAAAGCGAGGAAACGTAATAATGCGTCGTGAGATATGTGAGCACCTGCAGGTGGAGAGGGCGAAAAAGACGTAAA
The DNA here is from genome assembly GCA_000688715.1 of Glossina pallidipes. Lineage (NCBI taxonomy): Eukaryota > Metazoa > Arthropoda > Insecta > Diptera > Glossinidae > Glossina > Glossina pallidipes. The sequence goes on along the minus strand of KK499851.1, from coordinate 577,383 downwards.
CATCTGAGCAGCCCTGTTGAAGGATTCTTTCATCTCTTTCATAACTTATACCACATACATAACTACAAACCAGCCCAAATTACGCTGATACTCAATTATATCCAGAGACTTAGGCAAACACTCATCTTTCTTTTTTATTACGAAATGTTGACGAAGGGGCCCTACTTAAGAGTCGCCTTATATATCTGTTGCAACATTTAAGAGTTTGGCCGATTTGCGACAAGATCCTGTTGTCTTACTGCAATCCTGGTTTCCTGCTATGTACATGTAAACCCATGAACAACTCATACTCGAGTCGCTAGAGGTAACCATGGCAACAACACAAACCACAAAAATTACATGCGTAGAAAGAAAATGAGTAAGTCGATTAAAATCGATTATAGAGTCTCTTCCATTCGCATAAAACAATTCGATGGAATTTTTATAAAAATTTTGTGCTAATGCCTCATGAAAAATATTAAAAAGTTAAAAATGTACGCGTTTTTAGAAAAGTTTGTGGAGGGAGATAGGTGGTTCTCCTCGCCAAATTGTGATACGGCTAATGTTCCGTACGGAAGAGAGGCATCAATTCTAGATTCAGCTTTGTCAACAACTCACCGACATCATTGTCATCGCGCTTAGAAAGACTGCGACAGGATGATGAACGTTTGGAAACGTGTTTATTGTGAGCTGGTTTCTCTTATTTTCTCAGAGTCGATTGGTAAGAAATAATCGATGAATACACACGAGTCCTAGTTTGACTTCGCATTTTAATGCACACTCACAATGTATCATGTGAACGCTAACAAAGTAGGAATAATGTGGGGTAGTAGTAGAACAGGCACATCACATATATGAAAGAGGTTTTTTACGGTTGCAGACACCACATAAGAAAAACAATGAGCTGCGTAAAAATCTCACAAAAGTAGAGACTTGACAGGCTTCTGCAAACAAACGAAAAAAAACATCAATTGTAGGTACTGTGACACAACACAGGAACAACAACAATAAAAAAACAAACCAGCCGTCCAAGCAACCGCAGTAATTTGCTGTCACATCATCACAGTATGTCTTGTGCGTCCGACCTTCGAAAGCCTGAACTTCAAAACTTCTCAAACATTGTTTACGGACTTTGACGCTTAGCCAAAAATGTTGTTATTGCTGTTGTTATCGCAATCATAGTATGCGCTACATTGAGGGTATCGATTACATATACGCAGTATAGCAAGCAATGTCAGCGTTTATGTATATCCGAATTGTTTATTTTAAGCGGTTGATACGCTGAAAGAGATTCTGAATAGCAAGAAAGCCAAGTTATTCAGTTGTAGAGAGGAGCTTATGAAATGTCATGACTGCTTATCAAATTTCATTTAGGCTCAATGTCATTGCCGACAACGACATCAGCATCGGCATCGACATCGGCGTAGGTATCAATATCGATATCGTCATCGCTAACAATTACAGCATTGATGAAGCTGCAACTACAACTGCAGCTGCAGTTATTATATATCTGCGCAAGTTGTTTTCAAATTTGGCCAAACATTGACAGGATGTTCGCTCACCACTTGACACAACATTTAAAGGCGCGCGTTTGTCATTTCTATTGTGACATGTTGTCCTTTGGGAATGCGCGCTCAAGTACATTTCAAAGCTTACCCAATAAATTTTCACAAGTCAATGACACGCATAAACGGTGCGCATGTTTCTAAAAGTAACTTGTTCGCCAAACCAAAAGTGTTAACTATCATTGTGCGCCCTGTTTGCTTCAAAATACAGTAGAATTAAATTCAGGAAGTTACGACTTTCGTTTGATGCGTCCTTTTACATTATTTGTCTGCTTGTAAGCAATAGTGTTCAAGTTCTCAAATATTTATAGTGTAACAATTCTCCATAAACTATATTCGATATCTGCTTTGTTGTGTAGTTCGCAGACAACTTAGCAAAAAATCAAAGAATAATAAAAAAGAAGAAAAACAGAAGAAAAAACGAACAGAAGTAACACCAAAGCAACCAAACTGAGATTGCCCATGTCTGCTGTGGATAAATAACCAGCCAATCTAAGCAAACAGCCCGTGCAAGCATCAGATGGCGGCTAGTTCAATGTTCACCATAAAAGGAGAATTTATTTTGACACCAAGGCGTTGTGCATGTGTGCACGCTTGTTGGTTTGCAATTGTCACGGTCGCTTTGTTCCTTTGCCTCTCCGAAACCCCGCTCCATACCATTGACGCATACAATACTACAACACAACTTGCCAATACACTATTTTAGCTAACTTTGGTTCAATCAGTCCACCAATTGAACCACACTAAACACCAAGCTTACATTAACAATAACATTCGTATATATATTGTATATATACATCGGTGATATATTTGGTATTATATCTGTACTCTCTTCTTACAACTCATTAGTTGAATGTGCATGTTTCTGAGAGTGTATATATGAGTGTGTGAAATATCTAAAAGATGTAATTCATGGTTTTTATGGCCACTTACCAGCGGGTTTTCCTTTCCCTGTGTGATACGTTGTGAACGTTAGAGACGTGTATAGAAAAAATGATAACTGCAAAATTCGCATTAACATCATGATAGTCTCCCACAAAGGCGACAAACTTTTTAGAAGGTGTGAATAAATTTGTTAGGAATTTCGCAAAAAAAAAAAATAAAAGAGAAATAGAACATAGAATCACAACAGCAAAACAACGGAAAACGTACGTGAATTAGTTTATCCCAGAGAACATGTTTAATATACTTGTTCTTCTGCTTCCTATTTTCTCGCTACTGTTCTTTAAAACAATTTTCTTTTCTGACTCGACAACAATTAAATTTACGAGTGAACTCTGGTGTATGAAATATGCTTAAAAATGATGGCTGAAATTTTTTTTCCCCGCCAAACCACCTCACATGTGTTTTGGTTTGTCCTCAATTATATCTTCATGGAGAAGATAATATGTTTAAGGTGACTTGCTCATACGATGTCCGGAAAGCCTCCATATAATGTGAGCAAATATGAAACATACACAATAACTAATCAAATCCAAAGACAATTCTCTGATCACAATCTGGAAAGAAGTCTTGTATAAAAGATGTGATTGAAAGTTTCCAAAATAAAATTACGAGAATGTGCTCTTGATTTCAATCCAAGAAATAAATTCAAAATACGAGCAGCAACTTTCATACATCGAATAAACAACGATACCTTCACTTTAAGAAATTCAACATGACATATCAAAAGACTACTATTTGAATGTTTACAGTATAGGCAAAACCCCAGACGCAAAGCTAAAGAGAATTGTGGAAAAATCTACTTTTAACAGAGTTTCAAAGTAAAAATAAGCTGATGAACTCTTCAAAGCGTAATTTTCTATGTATTTACTGTTGCGTAGCCCATGCTTACAGATAAATAAATAATGAAAGACGTCTGTCTATTAACGGAATTTCGAATCAGGCTTTCGGAACGTGTGCAGAGACGTCTGCATACATCCAACTAACACAAGAGTTAGTATTAGAGGTAATATTATTAGTTAATTGCAAACGACGTTTCCTATGAGAAATTCGAAACATTTTGTTTGAACGTTAGAAAATTTCTTGTACATATAGTCGGGAAAGGTCAATTACTAGATGCCCTACACCACCTTGCCAGATACAGTCATTCATTAATTTTCGTAATAATATGTCAACAATGCCTTAAAGAGAGTCTCTGAATAGTTTAGACATTGTTTAAGTCAAAATAAGAAGCCACGAACAAAAAAAAGACAAGAAGATATAGTGCTCCTTTTCAACTTCGCTTGACGAATCAATGTTTTTAAAACCGATTTTGTAAACACGTTACACATGCAATCTGGAAAAAAAAGAACTTTTTTTCCAAGACTTTCCCGACTGTATTCCGCGACGTTGCAATTTGGTATTTAAAAAATAAAACTCCTAAAATATTATTTAATATCTAGCTAGACATCGAGAATTTGTTGAAAATATTGATTGAGAAGAGAGAACATTAATTGTACGTAAAACCTTTTTCTTGGAAAAAATTTGTTACATGTTGGCTATAAAATCCGCTTAAAAAAAAAATAAAGCAACAAATCTGTACATCCCTCGGTAAAGAGGGCCATTAAAACGTCACAGTTGAAAATTGATGTCATCAACTAACAATTGAAAGAACTAAGCCCAACTGGAATAACATCGCTCCGATAAATAATAGATTAAATCTTCAAGTGTTCAAGTTCTAATAAAAAAGAAAAACAAGTACATTTATTATAGACATTATAGACGGTCTTATAAACGGTTTATTATTAACATTATAGACGGTCACGGCTCACAATTTGCCTAATACTCGCTCGGTTTGATGATAATAAACTAAATATTATACCTTCTTTTTACGTAAAGGCGTACTTTTCGTGAAAGCCCTTATATTGGAAGATGCTCAAAACGTCAACCGTAGTGGTGGAAATGTAGCAAACTTTTTGTTCCGCCATAAAAAGCTACAAATTAGATTTTTCCGCCACAGAAGTTCTTGCGTGGTGATTCAAACTCTCTACGTTTAATCTACTATGGACCATTCTCATTGTAAAATAATGAAAATTAGACCTTTTTTGGCATGTAAAGGTTTTATGACATACTAATGATATGAACCATTCTGAATAGCGTTTGGCGTTGGGGCAAAACAAAAAAAAATGTCTCTAGTATTGCGGTCTATAGGTTGAACGTAAGTCTACATGGACAGACAGCAAATAGATAGCCGGACTGACAAGCTTAGATCCAAATATTAGAAGATGGATCTATATTAAGTTCTTTTATAACAATTGGTGTAGGATATAATCAGAAAGACTTTCGCCAGTGGTAGGCCATATAGACCAGAGATCATATTTCTAGCAATAAAAAAAGTAATTGTTGTTGGTATATTCGGTTCGTTTTTTGATCTATCATAAATTCCGGATCGATTTGATATAAAGTTTCGTTCAGACGGCTGACTGATCGTTTGAAAAAAAAAAAATTTCACAACTTCATAAAACAAGTAGTGTGTGAATAAATACTTAGTGAATTAAGAAAGAAAGTGAAATTTTAATCAAATGATAGATTATCATAGAAATAAAATTGTTTAAACCGAGTCGTGTCGCATTAATAATGATCCACGTTCAAGCTCTTCAATACGTGCAATGATTCCCAAAAATTTTCAATACGGTCATCATTTGATATTCAAAGCTTGCCGACTTAGCTTACCACACAGTCTTCTAAATTGGATCTGTAAATTTTAATTACAGATCTCTACTTTCAATTGGATGATATTGAAAGCAGAGATCCCGCGTTCAGTAATCGCTTGAAAATGGGACGTGCTCAGAGAACTTATTTATCATACCTTATTTAGCGATTGAAAATTGAGAAGAGGTGTTAAGGGGTTTGCTTTGCTCATAACCGAAGAGAACTATTTAAACCCCCTTTAATTAGTTTAACGTGAACGTTTTGGGAGAAAGAACGTGATCCAACAAAGAAGAAAATCATTTTTCATTAAGGTCTTTTTGCAATGAGCGAGTTGAAATTGTTATATCAAAATGGTCTCCCTGTACTTTTATCTATTAAATTTTTTATCTATAGAAAAACCCTCACGTATCAAATAAAACACATCGGGCTGAAAATCATATTGGGGCGTAAAAGGTAAACGCATTGGGAAATGTTCATGAAAATCCATTAACTTTAAGGAAAAAAAGATAATGATTCATTTGCGTTGTTTTATGGTTAGGCTACTTAGTTTCTATTTGACCTGATAAATATCATTGTTCCTACTTACGAATAATTTCCAAGCTTTATGGAATTATAAACAAAAAATTAATCTATCTACGATAGCTGCTTTTGCCTTCATTTCCGTAGAGCGTAGATTATAAATTACCGCGAATTATAAGTTACCGCGAAAAGAAAAGAAATTTCGACTATCATTTGTTTTAGAGGGCTTTGTGGAATAAAAGAAAGAAAACGTTTGTCTTCGCTTTGCCATTGAATTTAAGTCTCCGTTATGACTTGGTGAGTTATCCGTCGCATAAATTTTGATTTATGCGACGCTTTAGCATAAGCACTCGCCAGAATAGATTTACGATGACAGTTCTAGTATACAACAAAACAAATAACATTTACTACAACCTACACTGACCGCTCCTAAATATACATATACACCAACAACGAAAAATAAAAAAAAGACTTCAGACTCTTTTCGCTTAACTCGAGCAATACAACTTAAAATAAATTTTGTGCTTATTTTATTCCAGACGATGTCGTTACTATTTACTGTGACCGAGAGAAGTTGAATAAATTTGTGAATATCATCAGACAGATGAATGCACACACATTTAATCATCCATTAAATCCATTCATCCCGCGCGTAGAGGACTAAGTAAATTGAGATTGAGTAATTTTGTTATATGCAAACGAGAAAGAATTGTGAAAAACAATTGTAGTACAATATATACCTTGACAAGCCTAAAGGTGTGGGATCTTCATTATTTCATACAATGCAGCAAGTCTTCAATTTTATTATCAACGCAGGTACACAGATAGATTCCTTACGCTCTGAAATTTAACCATTATTCCTCTCAATACTAATTTTCTCAATATCTATGACAGAATTGCATACCTGTAGCATAACCAGAAAGGAGAAAAAGGTACGCGCTGCTGCGTCTAGACGGCACCCACGTACTTTGCAAACTCAAATAAACGGACACAAGCATACACACACATATCTATATTTGCACGCTTTTTTATAAAGGCAATGTATATTTGCAGTAAAATACACATCGTCTGTTGTTCTTAGCTTTTCTAAATTGTGGTAATTGCACTCACGTGATTGATCGCTCGTGCATGCAAACAAATAAACTTAAACCCCTTTCTGCTTGGCTCACATGACCGCCAACAAAACTACGGCAATAACGATACAAAAACAAGAACAACAAAAATGACAGCGACAACGACAACAATAATAAAAAAAAAAAAAACAGAAAAAGTAATAACGACCATAGCTCAATGAAATTTGAGTCGTTTATTTAATGTGATGCTTGCTCTACGACCTTGGGTTTGACTAGCTTCACAGTGTGCACAAACACCATGGTATATAGGGACGTGAAACACGGTAATTTTCGTATTCTCTCCAGATGAATACACCGGTCCAAATCTAGCCTTGTAGTTGTAGATGAATAGGTAAGTATGTGTAAAATGTATAGTGCATATGTTGTAGGCAGGTCCGTCTCAACGGTTTGGATTAAAGGGCAAATATTAAAATGCATAACGCAAAGAAAAAATTAAAAACAAAAAATTTCATGGTAATCGTTTATAAAGATATCACACTTTTTCTTACGGTAATATGCTCTAAACCGGTGTTCCATTTTATATCTTCGGAATCAAAACGTTAAAGTCAACCTTAAATTTTTGAAAATAAATATGCTTGTATTTTTTTTTACGAATATTTATTTGATTTATCATTTCGATTTAAAAAGGTCTTACATATGTTACAGAGGGACAAAGCTTGCCTGTCATAGATGAAATTGATTTGCCTCCGGGCCTGGTTATATAAATAACTGAATACAATGCACGGGTGTGCGTTTTTTCGTTAAAAAGTTCGGTTGGTTAAAATCATGTATGGATTCAAGCTAACAAAAACGAAGAGATGACGATGATGACGCTGATATTGAGGCGGTATAAAAAGGCCACGAACTTGCTAAACAAACAAAAGTGCTTTATTATCCTTAATGTGCATTATTCAGACGAGTGATATATAGGTTTTCATTAGCCCTGTCGTTGTTTTTAAACTTGATTTTGAGTGAACCTTCGCGGCTGTCGTCTATGCTGTCTTTTCTGCTGTTTGTTGTTGACTTCTTGGCTTGGCTCGGCTGTTAGGCTTGCAAAAGGTCTTCGCAAAGGTCAGATAAATCGAAACTTAACTCCAAAGTCGGGCTCTGCCGAAAGCAAGAATCGTTCAATTTTGTATATACAGCATACCTAGTGTGATGTGCACGTTTCGTATTTGGTGCTTTATTAAAACTTATATCATGAGATTTACGGTTTCACTATTCACTGTTTTCCCTTCGTACACACTTAACTCGTTGTTATTGTTGCGATCCCTTTCTGTGTTGATTGCTTACTTTGAAGATTTGTGATACATGTGCGCAATTTATTCATTGAAATGAATATTGTTGCCGTTTGTTTATGTGACAGGATAAGTGCTGCACATGCGTTGCTATTATGGATCGTTACGGATATGAGAATTAATTGCTATTTAGTGATCGTTGATGTGGATGGCAACCTGTCATTTTCCTTTATACATTAGTTATCGGGACTTCAGTCATGTTCGTTAATTACAACTCTAAGCCACATCAAGTAGCTTTCTCATATTCCTTATTAATATGGTTTCTTAAGTTATTTATTCATGTATATATATATGTATTTTTTTTTTTCAAATTTTTCTCTCGTTCTCTTTCTACTTCTTCTTTTTACTGTTCAAAAACTAATTGAAATAAATATTTCATGTCATAAATACGATGTGAAGGCGAGGCCAGCACAAAAATAAAACAAATACACATAATATTCTCACGACTAGATCAATCTGTCGATCGATCGATAGTCGATCCTATAGCTTATACAACACGTATCATTAAAATTAACTGGTCATGTATGCGCGGATATTTGGCCGGTGTGTTCCATTCTATATTCCATCCACCCATACGATTTACATGTAAAAGTAATTAAGTGACTAGACATTGGGTGGAACTGTTAATATTGCATCGAGATATTGCTTGCATTCATTGACCATCGAGAGGGGTGTGGAAAATCAAGTCAGCGCGCTTTTCTAAATAAAAACACATATCGTTTTCAATGACAGCAATTGGCGCTAACCGTTGCAGTTAGTGTATTTATACAAATATATATGTTTATGTATATATATACACATATACATATATGTATGTATATATATGCAGAAAATTCACCAAAAAAATTTTTTAATAAAGAAATTGTCTTTAATATATTCCAAAATTTTAAATGGGCTTTTCTCGAAACAGGTTTGTTTAAAATGATAAACAGCACAACTCCAACAATTTCCGTTTTATTTGACAATTATTGTTAAATTAACATTCCAAAGAATAAGGAAGAGCATTATAGTCGCGGAAGGCCGAGCATTAGATATGCGACATCACGTCACCTAGTGCGGTTATTGACTAGTATATTTATATTTATGCATATATATATGTATATGTATATATATGTATATATATATATATATATATATATATATATATATATATATATATATATATATGCGTGTATATATATGTATATATATATATATATATATATATATATATATATATATATATAT